>JAECUM010028574.1:0-46748 GCA_016617855.1 Megalonaias nervosa | reverse complement strand
TGTGTGGGTGTGTGGAGAGAGAGAGAGAGAGAGAGAGAGAATGCATATCTATACACGCAAAAATATCACGCAGACTTACTTTTTATTACAAAATCTGGTATACAGTTCACCAGTTCAATTTATCCAGTTTATGTTTTACTTATCTATGTTTCCCTTCCAAAGACAATCTTGCCACATGTTTAAATTCTAATAATTTCCCTACAACCTTTCCACGACAGTCAAGGACAGCTACTTCCACCGTGTTCATGGGTGAATATGTGAAGTCCAAACTCTCAGTATCTGTATCAAGTTATTTATTTCAGTTCGATTCACGACTGATCATATGCCTAAATTAATTCAATTTTTCGTTTAGGCCAAAAATTCTCTTAAACACATGGAAGACTAGAGACCCAGATCGGAAAGTTTGTTAATATTAAGGAGTAAATAATTAATCAGTCCCGCCAGAATAATAGACTAGCCTTGGTCTTACATAAGTGTAACAATGTTAAAATGTATAGGTCAGCAATCCAATCTGGAGGAACATTTTGGAATGTCAGGGCTAGCGGCTGACACAAACTCAAGCCATTATTTGTTAAGTTGTTTTTGTTGTTGTTGTTTTTGTAGGGTTTAACGCCATTTTTCAGCACAAGATAGGCTATACATGGCGGCCAGTATTAATGGTGGAGGAAGAACCCGGAAAAACCCCGGAAAGAACCACCGACCCACGAGAAGCTACTGGCAAGTTTTCTCACATACCCACATTGTCTGAATCCGAGACTCGAACCCACGCAGACAGAGGTGAGATGGCAGTGATCCGTAACGGAGAATGCTTTAGACCACTCGGCCACTCGGGGCCCCTTATTTGTTAAGTACCATAAACATGTTATGATCACATTTATGTTGTTGTTCCTGCAAACTAATATTTCGTCAATGCAGCTTGCAAATATTTGAAACAATTCTATGTTAATGTCGGCAAAACGTAGTGGCAGGAGGTGGGTAGGGTGGGTGCTTTTCCTCGATTCATATATGTATAAACCAACCCAAATCAAAATGGCCTGCTCAGTGAGATTGCTAGAAATAGTATTGAAGAAAGAAAACTTGAATTATTACTCATTTAATAACGTATACGCATCAACATTATGCCGCATCAAAGCCTTCCTAGGCAATAAGGTCATGTTAAACTTAATTATCACATAGTCGGTACACTTTGCCTACAGTGTGTGCAGTTTCATATTTTTGATATTATACGTGTGAACATATCACTTTATGTGATTCTGATTGGTCCAAATAAGCCCATGAAATTATTGGGCAGTATTCTCTTTACTGATTGGCTGCGATCGTGGGAAAACTTTTTTAACCCCGCCTTCTGGAATTGTTTGTTTTGAATGAACATTTTTGGCCGCCATTTTTTGATTCGACTCGCGGAAGGGAATTGGGAAAAAATGGTCTCGTCCAGTCTCAATATTGCCAATTTACTCCCACAGGGGTTTGTTATGTCATGTATAACATATCATAACATGAAAAATGACAAAACCCCCAAGACAAGAACAATAACAACAAGTAAAACTATTGCATAGATGATAACGAGGGTGGGGGTGGGGATGGATGGGCGGTATATCTGTAGAATGGAATCGACCCTATATACAGGCTTGGTTTAAATGTGAACTTACTGAAGTATATAAACTCACCTTTGGTCACAGAAGAATGTAGACATAAACCGGTCTCCCCAACTGACAGAACTTTATCCAAACACAGTATATTTACGCGGTAAATATGTAATGCAAGTCCGAGTCAAAAAGAGATTTGTTTACGTCTTCTGTACAATCCAATGTTCCAAATCAAATACTGTGCACAGTATCAAACAATGTGACATCACACGCATTGGACATTTTGTGTTAACAAACGTTTTGCCTTTTGTAAAATGTTCTGTTTATTTGGATGGACAATTATTCTTTGATTTATAGATATTTAAAATGTATAATATACATTTACTATTTCAACTTTGGTTGGGACTATTTTTTACGCACAACAAATGAAAGGTACAGCGTCTGTCAGAATGAACGAAATCATTCGTTCTTCTTTCTATCTAAATAATTTCCCCTGAAATAAAACTATGTGATGAAAAGAATCTCACATGGGTAACGATTTAATATTAAATTTATGAAACTCGTTAAATAATCCAGCTTTTGCAAGCCAAGGCTCGCAAAAGCTGGACATTATTCAACTCGTTTCATAAATTCAATATTAAATCGTTACCCATTTGAGATCCTCTATTTACGTCATGACAATGATGGCGTGTATAAATGACGTCATGATTTTAATGGTAGATGCATAATCCAAACAATGGTATAGCAGAAAATGGTCAAGTAGTTTATTTGGGTTGTAATTTTTTCTTCAAATTATTCTATTTAAGTAATATTTCTTTGGCAACACAGATTGCTCATAAAAAAAAAAGATTCTTGGACAAAGGCATTCACGGGGATTTATAGTGTATTTAAACCTGGAATTATATTACTGGGATTCAACACAAGACTTTGGCACAATGCCACGATACAGACCATCACAAACACATAAACACTTTCAGAGTTGGATTTAACTAGGATTTCCACTCAAATTTATTCAGAACTTTAATTATTAGGACTTGTGTCTGTAATTCTAGGATTATTTTGGAATTTAATTCGCAATATCGTACGTTCTTTTTTTTTATTTTTCAGTTTCACTTGTATTCTAGGGAAATAAATTATTAACACCCGTGGAAGGCTGGAGTCGTCGGTCACAAAGCAAATCACTCTATGAAAGAAAAACACCAATGTGCATGCTGGCTAAATCAAGTTTGCCTATCCACACAATCCTGCTTGGTTAATTTATTTTTCTTTCTGCACAGTAAGAATGAATTTAGTGTGAGCAAACTTGAGCAAGAACTGCTAAACCGTACTTTCTGTTAGAGTACATACATTGCCAAGACTTCATTCACAAAATTACCACGCGCAAGGCGTAACAGGATGCAAAAATTAAAGACGTTATTTTATATGTTTCCACATGTCGATTTGTAATAGGATCTTTAAAACTGCATTTTTTAAAAAGACGTTTCATTTTAAATTTTGTAATAGTAATAAACATGATTTAATGGTTATGCATTTGGTATGGTCTGGAGGAATTGTCTCGCGAATATTCAGTATGTACGACACATGCGTAGCGCTATACCTTATTTCTCCAGTGGACTGGACTGAGATATCATTTCACTTGAAATCTCACGAAGATAGGTTATTGTTGTTGAGTTGCAGCAGTAGAAAAAGAAGTACGTTCCACGGAGACGTTAGTCTTCGTTAAACTTAATCAAGGGTCATCTTTTATCAAAGAAGTCATCTCACCACTTCAAGTACGCGAACCTTCAGTTGTGTTAAACATTATAAATCTATCTCCAATTTTTATTTATTTGTCGTCCTTGTATGGGCTTCGCCCTTTATTTGAAACAGTATACAGTGGGTATGGCTATTGGAGATAAAAAAAGAAGTCACTTTCGGAAAATTATGAGACATAAATGTAATTTACTTAATCATCTGAGCCATTTGAGGATTTAGTACAGAGGCATATTTTTATATAAATGTCAAAAATAAATAAAATAGTGCACTAAATGGAATCGGTGTATTGAAAGGTGACATTGTCCTCTTTCGTGCCATACAGCTACCGAAGATTAATCCTGAAAGGAAAATGTCAAAGAGCGACGTCTAACGAGATTACATTTTAGATGAAGAAAGAATTTATACATATATCTTAAAAGCCGTTGTGTTTCCCCACTTCCTATGAATTAAAAACACCTTGGAAAAACAGCTCATATGAAAAACAAATATTGTTAGAAAATGCTATATAAAACTGGTGTATAGTTGGAAAGTAAGCCTAGCAGGTGCTACTAAGGCATACAATGGGTTCAACCATGAAATTACTAGCGAAAGATTATCATATTTCTTGATTCTTATCTTACGGCAGTGTCAGATTATCAATGGCATAAACTTCATCTCCACGATTAATTAAAGTAAGACAGAATATAATTATTGTAATTTACTGACACTTTTATGGTTTTCTTTTGGAATCTTATAATTTTTTTTATCAACAAAAATATGAATACATCCATTTGCATTTGGACACCGAACTCCTCAGTTTCACGACCTTACAGAAGTCTTAATTTTCCAGTAATGTAAAATAAATCAGAAACAGTCTTATTTGAAATTTTAGGAAAGTGTCATCTTTTTTAAATATGGTATCTTCAAAATCAAATTCTTATCTATATTTCCTGTATTTTTTCTTTATCTTCATAAAATTCGGAATATTGATGATACTTGGGTACAAGCGAAGATGAGGACAGCAAAACAACTCACAATTGTGTCTAAGCAATTGTATTATTTTGTTGTTTCTAATGTGTGTTTATGTTTGGATCGTCCATAATTCGCATCTCTTATTTTACATAGAGACTGTCTTCCAGGCCAATGTTCTTAATAATTTGCCATCAACGATCCTATAATTTGGTTAAAAAAATCAGCAGGAGTATCGCTGTCTATATACAAATATTCATTAACATTGGTCCTACAAAACCAGAAGGAGCTTCGCAGTCCTGAAATAAATATGCATGAAGATTGGTTCTACAAAACCAGAAGGAACATTGCTTTCTTGATATAAATATCCATTAACATTGGTCCTACAAAACCAGAAGAAGCATCGCCGTCCTGATATAAATATTCCTTAACATTGGTTCTACAAAACCAGAAAGAACATCGCTGTCCTGATATAAATATTCAATAACATTGGTCCTACAAACCAGAAGGAACATCGCTGTCCTGATATAAATATTCAATAACATTGGTCCTACAAAACCAGAAGGAACATCGCTGTCCTGGTATAAATATCCATTAACATTGGTCCTACAAAACCAGAAGGAGCATCGTGGTCCCGATATAAATATTCATTAACATTGGTTCTACAAAACCAGAAGGAACATCGCTGTCCTGAGATAAATATATAATTAATATTAGTCCTACAAAACCAGAAGGAGCATAGCTGTCCTGATATAAATATTCATTAACATTGGTTCTACTAAACCAGAAGGAGCATCGTTGTCCTGGTGTAAATTTTCATGAAGATTGGTCGCACAAAACCAGAAGGAGCATCGCTGTCCCGATGTAAATATTCATTAACATTATTTCTACAAAGCCAGAAGGAGCATCGCCGTCCTGATATAAATATTCCTTAACATTGGTTCTACAAAACCAGAAGGAGCATAGCTGTCCTGATATAAATATTCCTTAACATTGGTTCTACAAAACCAGAAGAAGCATAGCCGTCCTGATATAAATATCCATTAACATTGGTCCTACAAAACCAGAAGGAGCATCGTTGTCCAGATATAAATATTCATTAACATTGGTTCTACAAAACCAGAAGGAGCATCGCTGTCCTGATATAAATATTCAATAACATTGGTTCTACAAAACCAGAAGGAGCATAGCTGTCCTGATATAAATATTCATTAACATTGGTCCTACTAAACCAGAAGGAGCATCGCCGTCCTGATATAAATCTTCATATTGATCCAACAAGAAAATCAGCGCAAACATTGCTGCCTTCACAGAAATGGTTATAGTGTATGGGCAGTAAATCTCGCCCCGATTTGTGTGAGCATGTGTAAATTAAGTTCAATAATCTTAAGAGTATTTTTGTTAAGCAAGGGGATGGGTGTTGTTAACATTTACGAACAATATTAATTTTTTCATTAATACTGTTGCTGGATTATTTAACTCAACATAGAACGACAGAAAAGCTATAATGTGACTTCTCTGATTCTACAACCCAGAATAGTATCTGTAGTATTAACTAGGGATCAAATTAACAAGATGTTAATCACCAGACCCACACTAGCTCCAGTGTTCTTATAGGTCAGCTGGTGTTAATGAGAATTTTGATATTTGAAGAAATACACAACCAACACTCCCCAGACGCGACGACAGTAAGCTGACACTATCTCTTACACGTCCAACATCCAGACTAGAAAATTGTACTGTTATAATCCTCTCATAATAGCGTCTGAACAAATATCTACTACTATCAAACGCCAAAGGATGGTTGTCATGATTCCCGTTTTAATATCTAATGGCAAAGGATGGTACGTTTCCGTTTTTATATCCATTACCAAAGGGCGGTTGTTACGATTCCCGTTTTCTATATCCAGTGCCAAAGGATGGTTGGCATAATTCCCGTGCAATGTCAAAGGATGGTTGATATTATTCGCTTTTTATATTCAATGCCAAGGGATGGTTGTCTTGATTCCCGTGTTTATATCCAATGTCAAAGAATGGTCGATAATATTTTATATGGGATTTAATGGGGGTATTGCGAGGAAGAGATTCTTCCAAACATTTTTTAAAAAAAATTCATACATGCTCAATTATTAAATATTTTGCAATGATATTTGAAATATTAGTAGCTTTTGAAAACAATGAAACAAAATTTGTAGACCATCACATTTGAAATAGACATACAATATCGTTAAGCGTAATGAAAACAATGTAATTCTCGTAAAGGACGGTACCAAAATGTACGTAAAAGACAATTCCTAATTTCGTCATATACTTGTATCCTTACGATAATTACACTGTGCAAATGAATTACTTTAATAGATAAATGTACAAACTGTCCGAATATGATTGTGTAACCTCAGACTTTTGTGTGAGAATATTGTGTACATCAAATAAACCACGTTCTCCAAAACATTTTAACAGTTTACTTGGAATGAGTCTGCTAAGAAATCTACTCGAATTATTTACATCACAAAATTATTCACATTAAAATATATTGAAGACAGGGCTAAAATAATTACTTCAATATGAAAAGGGCTGTGGGTGTTTGAGCTAGCTTTCTCACTTTAGGTTTCATTGTTACATGACACTCTCCACTGGATTTTACATATCGTGGGTACTGGCCTTGAATGAAACATGTTGATAAAATTAATCTTTTACTTACTTTCTGTGTTGTTTCAAATACTTTGAAGAGATAACTTAGATGATATAAGCAAAGTTATATTCACGGGTCACCTTGCTTGATGTAAACGTACAGCAACATTTACAAAATGATTTAAACAATGAAAATAGATACCACGTGCCAGGTCAGAGTATTTACACAATTTCGCCTGACCCGTTGGGTCATTTTATGTTGAACATGAATCAGTGTAACAAACTGATTTGTAATATGAAGTAGTTTGATTGCAATTTGTGACAGCTTTCTTTTTGTATCAAATTGACATGCCAGTCTGACAGCCACACACCTCTTTAACCATTTTATAATATCAAATAATTGGCTGAAACTGAAACCCACGTTAAACTATCATACATATTGCACTTACTGTTTTGTTTCTGAATGTAAATCTTTTCTGTCAACAACTCGGATGCAAGAAAGCATTGTTGCCCATTTTATAGGTGTCGTAAAACCTGTCATAAACTGGTTATAAATTTGTAAGAATAATATTAACTTAGGTGGCGCTCTACAGTTTCGTATTTTGCATAGGGTTAGAATTAAAAAAAAAGAATTTCTCAGGGTTTCCTCACTGGTTATATAGCTATTAAAAAACGTGTATATCTTAGGTATTGTTCAAAGAATCTTTAATTCCTTTTATTTCGTTGTGTGATTGATGATTGTAATATGGTTCATAGAGTATACAGCTTGGCCTTGCTTCAGATGTGCTCCTCTAAAAAAAACAAACAAAAAAACCCAACAAACTGCTAGCTCCGCTTGGTCATTTTAACTTCCTAGATTTCAGATGTAAATTAGAGCCGATATTTTTTTTTTTTTAAAATACATTTTATATATTTGATAATTCATTCATTGCACTTTCAGAAGCTGGTATCATCTATTCTGGCAAAGTTCATTATTCCTATTTTGATAACTGCTAAAGATAGTGTACTTTAGACTAATTCACACTGATTTTTTGCACATAAGGGAGTAGTAACTTTAGTTAGCTATGTGCTTAGATCATGTACAATCTCCACAAGTGCAATATCCAAAGAAATTTCAACCACAGTACATGAAAGTAACATAGAGGTATGCCAACATTTTATCCAATGTGCATGTTGCAAATGTAAACAACTTCACCTTACACCCACCACTCTCTCAGAAGTTTATAATATCTGTATTGTACCTCATTAACTTAAAATTTTGTTTAATAACGGCAGATATTCGATTTATTTTTTATTTTTTATTTTTGTTTCTGTGTGTAGTTATATTCTATTCACAATTTCGAGGTAAGCAATGCACTTCTTCCGTCATAGTGATATCACAAAACCTGCACTATACTTTCTGTCAGGTGTTAGTCAGGTCTCGGTTTGTCCAGAATGCATCTGTATAGAGAATTTACAGCTATTCGCTGGGGGTTGGGGAAGTAAAAAATTTACGCCCTCTTTGGTCGTTAATATCAAGCGGATACGTTTTTATTTTCATTGTTTGATACTGTTGTACTCCTTTCAAGGGATGCAACTCTTGCGGTCTTCTGCCATGACTGACATAGTATTTGTTTAAGCACCAAACAACAAGAGCAACAGCAACAAAGGCAGCACATACATAACAGAAAGAACGTCATTCTGAAAGGAACGTAAGGTCTCTCCAACGTGAATAACACATATGAAACAATCTGAGAGAGAGAGACACACACACTCTCTCTCTCTCTCTCTCTTTCACACACACACACACACACACACAAAGTCTATCATTTTGGTATCTGATAATAAGTGAAAGTACATAAGATAATTATGCAATTTTGCTATTTATGTTACAAAAATTACCCCTCGCTACCTAACGTTTACGCTATTATTTGTAAAAGGTATCATGGGAATTTTTGAGTGGTGTCTGAGTTGACACAGATACAAAAGCAGCATGGTTTATGGCCCTTAATTTTACCAATTCTTAATTCTAAAGGGTTAACAGAATGATCAGAAGAAGAAAGGAAAGGAAAAGAAACAAATCAAACACTGCTGAGGCCTGCAGTAATGATGACATTAATAGACTGTTTGAATCCCCTCTGTTGACCCCAACACACCATGAACTTGAGTAACAACTTTATGGTTTAAAAAGAAGTTACATTTCGAGGTACGTGGATAGGGTAAAGAACAAGTCAAGTGGTGAGAAGCGCTTTGTTACGGGTATAAGTATGGGAAAGGAAGCTTAGTACAATAATGAACAAACTGGTTGTTTAGACAAGCCTATCCAAGTTGACTTCTAACGCTACACAAAGTCAAGCGTGAGAATTTATTCTCAAAATAATAGAAATCACTCAAGCAATACACAACACTGGCCACAAAAATCCTAACTCTCTCAACAGATAACATTCTTAGTACCAACCACTGTCAGGGTACTTTTGTTTTACCTTTTCCGCACCAGCAATCAGAAATGAAAACTCCAGCACTTTTCCTTGCACTAGTTATAGCAACACTGGCCATATTTCCGGGACAGAAAATATACATTTCCAACAAAATCCTGAAGTAGAAAGTTCATTACGTGATTATTATCTGGGTACTGTGTTTGAGGGGTCTTTCATTCACAAGGGTAGTTTTATAATCAATATAAATTACAACACCAGTCACAAAAAGCCTCACTTCTTCCAAAGAAAAGGAGAGTTATATATCATAATGACACAGATCTGCATTTATCCATGAACAATCCAATGCAAAGTGAATCGTTTTACACTGCACTCTTCGTTAGAGCTGTGTATCCAGTATCGTATCATTGGCTACCATGTAACTTTTCAAAATAAAAACTGACGAAGTTAAAAGTTATCTTGAAGAAAATTAGTAATTACTTATTTCTTATGACATCAATAGACTGAATGTGATAATAAGTTTGTTATTTTCTAGTGCGTAGAACTTTGGATCGGCAGGTCACCCCACTGCCCTCATTAACGTATTAATGCACAGTCTTTACAAAACAACAGCACGTGGCTTGAGATTCTCTTGGTACAATACTTACAACACGTAACAATTATAACTGCTAAATTGTTGTTTGGTTTTTGTGGGGTTTATTTTTCACGGGCGGCAGATATACTTGGATTCTGAAGAATTAATCATTTACATTTTTGTAAAACATTATTAAACAGAATGGCATATTTAAATATGTCAGGAAATAATGAACCCGGTGAATACCGTATGCGTTGAATGTGCTAACAGCACTGCAAAGATTGGCACCGAGACAAGGAAACTCCATGTCATTTTTTTTGTTTTTTTGTCCTCCCACTAGACCCTGCCTTGTGGGGAGACAAATAATTGTAACCATTCTGCTATTATTTCCTTGTCTCGTTGTAAATCCCAGCGTATATTATATTAATCTAGCATGGATCACATGGCCCATTTTAGTTTTAATCCTTATGCGGTGGAGAGTTTGAAAAAGGACTTGGAGTAAGACAAAAATCGTTGACAACGATGAAATAATTTGAGAATGAAAATAAAGCAATGTCCATTAAAATGATCAAGGTGTTATATACATATGGTAGACTTTTGTAGCTGACGTTGTGAGATATACATCGTGTTTTTTTTATGAGTACTGTGTCATAACAGATACGGATAAATCGAGAGATTGATAAAGAGAAAGATAAGAAAGAAGACCAAGAGGGCTTAAAAATATAAACAGATAGGAAAATAAAAAATAACTCATACATTTGCTGACGGATTTTTCACAAAGAATAACACGGATAAGTTACTGCTGGATACTTGGGCCATGAAGCTATTGCTTAAGATATATCGGAAAACTGAGGGAAAAGAGAATGGATATCTGTGATAAAAATTAAAAGAACTAGTTAAATAATAGTGGTAGTGATATGATTTAGTTTTGTATCTCTGGTGTTGAATATCAGTTAGTATTTATCTTCATGGCTGTTATACAAATACCGCGGAGTAACAAAGCAAGTGACAGTGGTGTAGATTGCAGTCGGGATAACATCGACACGACTTTATATCTGTGCCAAGCAAAATGATTTAGAGTTTATAAGGATACCACGATTTGTTACAAGTGTCTCGACCTGTCTCTTCGTTGAAAGTATATAAGAAAGCTCGTGGTGTTTAATGTATTCACAAAATCTCCAGTTTTATTAGAAACCGAAAATAAAGTCATAATTGCTGGTAAACAAACTATTGTCCACAGTTTGTATCATTAGTTCTATTACATTTTATCTTTACTGAGACTTAAAGGTTTCGAAAGCAGTTTCTGGTCTATGGTCACGGCACTTACGTCGAATGTATTATATGTATTTTGCCCTTTATCTAGCATTGATATCATTTAAGACAATTAATGCGAAGGCAATATCCGACTCCCAACCATAACAAGCAAGAAAAATCTGGAAATAAGTTCACTATTTATTGATTTCACAACATTATAAATAAGCTTTAAGTATGAAATATGTGAGCTTAAGTACCTGTTAGTAGTATATGGGGGTGATTGAGCAGCAATCGGAAATTAATATTGTGGGCCTATCGATCGACAAGGGGAATTTAACATTGTAGGATTATTGAGCGACAATGTGAATTTAACATGGGTGACGTCAAGGCAGTGGGCAATAGGGAAAAAATGGCAATAGTGTCTCAAGTGGCTGACCTCAATCGGGCGGAAATTTAGTAACAGTATTCCAGAAATACTCTCACATACGTATCCACAGCTCCTTGTGTTAGCTTAGAGTGTAAAATGAGATGAAAATAGACAAACATACTATCCAGCACACTAAAAAAATACGATCTACCACACCAACTATACCATTCAATATCCCGTCATACACTCTATCCAGAAAACGCCTTGTGTTAGCTTAGATGTAAGAGAGTCAGATGAAATCTCGCAAATATACTATCCCTTGCACCACAAAAAATACTATCCATCACACCACTATACCATCCAACATCCCAATAATATCCAACACTCCTTACACACACAATCCAAAAATCCATGTGTTAGCGCAAGAGAAGGAGATGACAGCCAACAAAGCAAACTATCCATCACACCATAAAAATACTATCCATCACACCACTATACCATCCAACATCCCAATACCATTCAACACCCCTTACACACGCTATCCCAAAATGCCTTGTGTTAGATTAGAATCAAAGAGAAGGAGAAGCAATCTTACAATCATTATATCCAAAACATCACCTATACCATCCCACACCACTTACACACACTATCTTAAAACGCCCTGTGTTATCTTCGAGTGTAAGAGAAGGAGATGAAATCTCAAACATACTCTCACACATCTTATGCACCATTCATTACCTAATAAAAATACTATCTATGACACCACTATGCCATCCAACATCCCTATACCATTCAACACCCCTTACACACACACTCACTATCTAAAAGACGCCCTGTTAGCTCAGAGTTTAAGAGAAGCAAATAAAATCTCACAAAACATAATATCCAAAACATCACCTGTACTATTTAAACCCCTTACACACACTATCCCCAAACTCACCGTGTTAGCTTAGAGTTTAAGAGAAGGAGAAGAAATCTCACAAAACATACTATCCCTTACACCTAAAAAAAAAATACTATCCATCACACAACTGTACCATCCAACTTCCCAATACCATTCAACACCCCGTACACGCACACTATCCAAAAAATGCCCTGTGTTAGCTTAGAGTTTAAGAGAAGGAGACGAAATATCACAAATATACTATCCCTCATGTCACAAAATATACTATCCATCACACCAACTATACCATTCAAACATCCCAGTAGCATCAAACACCCCTTGCACACACTATCCCAAAACGCCCTGTGTTAGCTTAGAGTGTAAGAGAAGCAGATTAAGTCTCACAAAATATACTGTCCCTTACACCACAAAAATACTATCCATTACACTATCTATGCCGTCCAATGTCCCTTACACAGACAGACAGACTATCCAAAAACTCCTCAAACCATCATCATATTTTGTCAGTGTCTGCGTTTGTGCTTATTTATGTCACGTTTAAAAAATTAAGACACAACAATGATGGATGAACAGACTGACAAATTTGTTCCCACTTACACGCCTAAAGCGCTTACGTGAAGGAAAACATCCCTTTCATTTCTATTCTGACTAAAACATGACTCAGAAGAACAGAGAGAGATGAGAGAGCATATATTCATACAGTGTCAATAAAAACAAAACACGTCATTCTTATAATAAAAAATTAAGACCATGACTCTTATCAAATCATCGACCAGAAGGGTAAGTTTGGTTGACACTTTCACCTGTGAATTATACTTTCGTATGACTCTTAGCAAATCTTTGACCAGCAGGTCGATCTATGTTGACTCTTCCATCTTTGAACTGTTTGAGAACTGAATGAATACTCTAAGACACTAACCCTATATAGGGACCTGCTGCGTGAGAAACCTACTCAAACGAAATTTTTGCAAACAAGATGAAACGGTGAGAAACTAGAAGAAATTACGAGGCAATCTTGTTCCGTATCCCCCCCCCCCTTACACACTGATATAATTAGAGAAAGAAGAGCTACAGTATTAAATGGTGGTTTGTATGAAGCAAAGAAGCTAAAGTTCAGTGAACTTCAGGGATTATAATCCAAGCTGTCTGTCCACTGATCCACGTCCGCGTAACTTAGAGTTTTTGTAGAGCTTGAAATAAGAAAACAGAAAACTTAAGCTCTTTGCTATAGATATTTTATTTCACTGCAATATACTAAACAACATAAATACCGTTACAACAATAGAAAGCCTTAAATCTTCTACAGAAAGAAATACATAAAAAGTAGAATTTAAGATTTACGAATAACGATGACTAACCAACAAAACAGAATTTAACAAATGCAATGATGTGTGCAAATGCCTCTCACTTTGAGAAGGTATGCGGATGTAATCAGCCATGTACCAACAACCTGAGAAAAAAAAATGAACAGAAATCTCAGTTCAAATTTTTTTTCTTCACATTACGTTCGCATACCAACAAAATTTATCAAGTTTGTCTTTAAAGTGGATTAAAATTCTAAGTTACGCGGACGTGAAGAAAAACATACCTTTGTTAGTACAGTTTGCTGTCTTTGTGTTCATTCGAATCATGCTTGAATTATATCTTTGTGTTTAGAGATCATATTTCTTCTGATGTAAATACATTCATCAATGGACAAGCAGCTTGGGTTATCATCCTTGAGGTTCACTGTACTTTAGCTTCTTTACTTCATACAAACCCCTAATTCACTAGTCTGAAGGAAAAAACAGCAAACAAATTCTCAATACTGTAGCCCTTCTTTCTCTAATTATGTCAGTTTGTGTGTGTATGTGTGTGTGTGTGTGTGTGTGTGTGTGTGTGTGTGTGTGTGTGTGTGTGTGTGTGTGTGTGTGTGTGTGTGACCAAGTGAAATTTTTTTGTCATTTTCAAAACGCAAACCAATACTCTGACCGTTCAGTATTTGACGTGACAAGAAAAATGGTACAATACACAACAGAGGGATTGCACATTGACACTCTAGTCAGTCTGCCCTGCGCCTAAGCAATATTGTGGTCACAAAACCTTAGAATAAAACAATGCGTCACTCAACATAAACGATCTCATTGACTAGACCTATTTTCTTATCACGCTTGCTTCGAATGACTTCAGCAGCTTTTCACAGAGTAACGAGATAAGATGTGTATTTCTGTGTCTTACGCCTATGCGATTTACGAAAGAAAATATAAAAAAATTAGATTAACGCACGAACAATCGTACCATGGGTGATCCCATGGAAACTGTGTCAATCGTATTGCAAAATACATCACAGCATGCTTGGACGAACTGTTCTGTGAGAACTTTTACATCGACGTTTTTTTCTGTTTTTTTTTTTGTTTTGAAAAAAGAAGGATTTTAGTCGCCGTCATCTTCAGTTCACTCTCGTGATATTTTATAATGGTAGATTTTTTCTTTTGGATTTGATTTTCTAAGCGCAATGTGTGTTTTTGAAATTTCTTAAGGAAAATATACCATACAAACGTGAGTGCCATGATATTTTTAAAAGTAGGAGTAACTCTCTCTCTCTCTCTCTCTCTCTCTCTCTCTCTCTCTCTCTCTCTCTCTCTCTCTCTCTCATAATAATTTTGATTGACATCCTAATGGTATCTGTTTCCATTTTAAGATACCTCCCCAAACATGTGATCAGTAGGCACAATAATTACTTGAACTGTTCCATTTGACCTGTATTTTTTTTTTAAACTTACACTCCTAAAATTTGTCGAACGATATTTTTTTTTTCTTCCATAAGTAAATGGGCTACTAGGTTGTAAAAAATAATCTTCATCAGGTACCAAACGGATTTCTTTCTTGCTTGTTCTGTCATCTAATCAGAATTACCACCGTTTTTTTTTCTCCGCAACCTCTCAGTCTCTGTCTGTAGTGGATGCAGAGGGTATGTGACAATAATATCATATTCAATATCGCTAGCACAAACTTCTCCCAACGCATTTTGAAAAGTATTGTATGACACGAATCGCTATTGTCAAATTTCTCCTTGGCAAAGTGTAATCGTTTTAGACACTACTTGAATTCTAGACATTTCAGGGTGCAAGTGAAAGCCTTCTTTTTTTAATTTTCTGAAAGTGAGTTTTTGTGTATCTCTAATGCGACAAAAATTTTAGAGGTCGAACGAAATTATGAACGAATTATGACTCTCTTGGTTTTGTGACAGAAGTGGAGGACGTTGATTCAGACTCTCTCATATCGTCTTCGAAATCGCTCTTATGGATTTGAGCTAACACTTCAGCTCTCTCTCTCTCTCTCTCTCTCTCTCTCTCTCTCTCTCTCTCTCTCTCTCTCTCTCTCTCTCTCGTGTGTGTGTGTGTGTGTGTGTGTGTGTGTGTGTGTGTGCGTGACGATATAGAACCATGTTGCCTCTTAATTTCTTCAAGTTTCTTAAAGGAACCGTTTGATCACGTTTGCAAAAATTTCGTTCGAATAGGTTGATTCAGACTCGCTCATCTCGTCTTCGAGATCGCTCGAATGGATTTGAGCTAAGACTTCAGATCTCTCTCTCTCTTTCTCTCTCTCTCTCTCTCGTGTGTGTGTGTGTGTGTGTGTGTGTGTGTGTGTGTGTGTGTGTGTGTGTGTGTGTGTGTGTGTGTGTGTGTGTGTGTGTGTGTGTGTGACGATACGGAACAAGGTTGCCTCTTAATTTCTTCAAGTTTCTCACGGGAACCGTTTCATCTTGTATGAATATATGCTCCCTCGCCCCTCTCTAACCGTCTGGATCATGTTTTAATCAGAATTGAAATGAAAAGGACGTTTCCTGGGAACAAATTTGTCAGTCTGTTTATCCATCATTGTTGTGTCTTGATTTTTTTAACTTCACATATATACTCCAATACTCAAACACCATAGAATGATGTGTAGAAGATTTCTATATAATGTGTGTATGTGTGAGTGCGTGTGTGTGTGTGTTTGTGTGTGTGTTTGTGTGAATGTAAGAGACACTGGATGCTATAGATAGTGTAATGGATGGTATTTTTTGTGTGTAAGGGATAGTATATTTTGTGAGATTTCATCTGCTTCTCTTACACTCTAAGCTAACACAGCTAACACAGGGCGTTTTGGGATAATGTGCGTAAGGTGTGTTGGATAGTATTGGAATGTTTGAATGGTGTAGTTGGTGTGATTGATAGTATATTTTGTGACGTGAGGGATAGTATGTTTGTGAGATTTCATCTCCTTTTCTTAAACTCTAAGCTAACACAGGGCGTTTTTGGAATAGTGTGTGCGTGTACGGGGTGTTGAATGATATTGGAATGTTGGATGGTACAGTGGTATGATAGATTGTACTTTTTGTGGTATAAGGGATAATATATTTTGTAAGATTTTGTCTACTTCTTTTATGCTCTAAGCTAACACATGGCGTTTTATGATAGTGTGTGTAAGGGATTTGAATGGTACAGGTGATGTTTCGATATTGTTTTTTGCGAGATTTCATTTCCTTCTCTTAAACTCTAAGGTAAAACAGCGCGTTGGTTTTGGAGTGTGTGTGTGCGTGTGTGTGCGTGCGTGTGTGTGTGTGTTTGTAAAGCGTGTTGAATGGTATTGGGATGTTTGATGGTATAGTGGTGTGATGGACAGTATTTTTATTCAGTATTGAATCGTGTGTAAGATGTGTGAGACTATGTTTGAGATTTCATCTCCTCCTCTTACACTCGAAGATAGCACAGGGCTTGTTGGGATAGTGTGTGCAAGGGGTGTAGGGTGGTATAGGTGATGTTTTGTATATCATGTTTGTGAGATTTCTTCTCCTTCTCTTTGATTCTAATCTAACACAAGGCGTTTTGGGATAGTGTGTGTAAGGGGTGTTGGATGGTATTGGGATGTTGGATGGTGTAGTGGTGGGATGGATAGTATTTTTACGGTGTGATGGATAGCATGTTTTGTTTGCTTTCAACTATGTCTCTTGCGCTCTAAACTAACACAGGACTTTTTTGATAGCGTGTATGTAAGGGGTGTTGGATGTTATTGGGATGTTGGATGATATAGTTGGGGTAATGGATAGTATTTTTGTGGTACAAAGGATAGTATATTTGGTGAGATTT
This sequence comes from Megalonaias nervosa, assembly GCA_016617855.1. Classification (NCBI taxonomy): domain Eukaryota; kingdom Metazoa; phylum Mollusca; class Bivalvia; order Unionida; family Unionidae; genus Megalonaias; species Megalonaias nervosa. The sequence continues at coordinate 29,204 of JAECUM010028574.1, read as the reverse complement.
CATCTGATTCTCTTACATTCTAAGCTAACACAAGGCGTTTTGTATAGAGTGTATAATGAGATGTTAAATGGTATAGTTGGTGTGATGGATGTTAGTTTTGTGGTGTGCTGGATAGGATGTTTGTGTATTATCATCACCTTGTACATTTTGTGGTGTATTTGATAGCACGTTTGTCTATTTTCATCTCCTTTTACACTCTAAGCTAACACAATGCGTTTTGGATAGAGTGCATAATGGGATTTTGAATGGTATATAAGGTATGTGAGAGTATTTCTGTTGGATTTCATCCCCTTCTCTTAGACTCTAAGCTAACACATGACGTTTTGGGATACTGTGTGTAAGGGTGTTGAATGGTATTGGGATGATGGATGGTATAGTGGTGTGATTGATAGTATTTGTTTTGTGTAAGGGGTAGTATATTTTGTGAGAGTTCCTCTCCTTCTCTTACATTCTAAGCTAACACAAAGCATTTTAGATAGAAAGTATCATGGGATATTGGATGGCATACAAGGTATGTGATAGCAGGTTTGTGGGATTTCTCCTTCTTGGCTTACATTTTAAGCTAACACAAGTTTTTGGCTAGAGTGTATAATGGGATGTTATATGGTAAATAAGATATGTGATAGTATGTTTCTGGAATTTATTCTTCTTCTCTTACACTTTAAGCTAACACAGTGGATTTGGTGTGTGTCTGTGCGTGTGTCTGTGTGTTAGAGTGTGTGCATGTGTGTGTGTGTGTGTGTGTGTGTTTGTGTGTGGAGACTACACCAGACATTTTGGATATTGTATGTAATTGTTTGCTTGTTTATATATGTCTGTTTTGTTTGTCCCTATAAGAACATTTCACATACCTACCTACAATAGCGTGCATTGAGGTCAACTCGATCACTGTTACTAATTTCCCACCCGATTGAGGTCAGCCACTTGCAACACTGTTATCATTTTTCACCTAGTGTCCTGTACAGTGACGTCATTGAAGATAGTAATGTTGAGGGTATAAATATATACTTTAGTTTTTCCATAGGATTCCAGCAAGTATTTGCTGTCAATAGATACTCGGTTTTTCCATAGAATTTTACCACAAAACATGGCTTAAAATAGATACTAGGTTTTTCCATAGGAATTTTCACAAGTTGTGGATATAAATAGATACTAATGTTTTCTTGCCTAGAAAAGATATACTCTTTCATTATTACCCTCAACATTTTTGTCTTTGTGTTATATAGGTTTTTATTTGTTTGTTTATTTGTCTATGTCTCTGTTTTGTTTATGTTTTTCCTATTAAAAAAAACATTTGTCCTTATAAAACCCCATCAAGTCACCCATATTCCATTTCCCTTCTCTCTATAAAGTCCCATGACGTCAGCCCTGTCCATTCTCCTTGTCGCTATAAAGACTCGTGACGTCATCCTTGTCGCAATAAAGTATGTAGCTATAAATTTGCATGGTGTATGTCTATGCTTTGTTCGTCCCTATAAAAACATTTCACATACCTACCTTCAGTAATCCGTATTTAGGTCAACTTAAACACTGTTACTAAGTGACGACACCCATGTTAAATTCCACTTGTCGCTCGATAGGCCCATAATGTTATCTTCCCATTGTCGCTCAATCGCCCCTATTTACTGTCCATGTGCCTATTATGAGATGAAAATGTAATGACATTATCCAAAAAGACACCCGCCCCCCCCCCCCCATGCCTTTTTGCGTGGTGTCTTATTGGCTTGGAAACTGTAAATAGAGAAAAATATACCCTGGACAGGAGATTTTATAAAAACATATTTGTGGATGAACCTTATCGGGGTGAATAAGGTACCATTTTTCTATAAGAATGATTTGAACATAATGTAATCTATATTGGTACATGCTTATGATCGATTTTGAAAGTTTTAAAGCTAAATATGGTCCCAACACGAATTTCCTTACTTTTCAAGGTCTAATTCAATGTTTCAAGTTCTTATGTTCGAAGTTATGGTTAGATGTTACGACACAGGTCAGACCATTTATGCCGTTCCAGTTAGAAATTGTATTTTGAATACGGATGTTAAACTAACCTATTGAAAGGAAATGGAATGAAACTTTCAATTTGAATATGGATGTGTGGCCTAAAGTTTTTACCATAACAAAATACTCAAATTATAATGGTTTCAATTGCGTGTTGATCACAGAATTTTTTACCAGTGGATGAAATAAAAGTTAACTGATAACGATAAATGTACTTTTTGTAGAAATTTTCCAGAAAAACAATACTTGTAGGTTACTGCATTTGTATGGGAAAATATGAATGAGTTTTTCTGATGGGTATACTGCACGACCTTGGGAGTGCAGTATATCCATCCGACAAAACGAGTTCATATTATCCCATACAAATGCAGTAACCTTTTTATTATATGCTCATTTTCTTATTCCACCCAAAGCTTAAATATATAAACAAAAATACACTACAAGAAATAAAGTAACTGAATGTATACCGTATTCCAAACTAAATGCACAAGCGTAGATTCATCATTACACAACAACATTATTAATGCGCACGTAACTCCGCCCAGATAAATTTGAACTTGGGTCGCGCGCTAGACATAAGTTTCGAAAGAAAATGGCGTTTTGGGCTACTTAAAATTGAAATTTGGAGTCATATTGTGAATGAATGCGCATTGCAACAACTTTTCCATTTGATCTGGAATGAACACATTTTGGTATTTTTGTCGATTCGACGAAATTTCATGAGTATGGACTGGATTTATCTATATGAAGTACATCAGATTCCAGCAGTGTCTGTGCCAATTCTACTTGAAATATACATCGGACTGAAGCAGCGAGGGAGAAGCGTGTTGACATCTGCAAGTGTGTTTCTGTTCTGTAATTTAATGTTTCAAATCATAATGTGAGAAAAATATGAAGTCTTTTAGTTGCAATTATCGAAAAGACGCTATGGAATTTAAGGTTTATATAATTTTGAGTGCAGTAAGGAGGATGTAATTGCACTTGGAATATAGTCGAAATTACAGTACAATTTCGAAATGTGTAATCAAGCTTGAGAACCCATGACATGGCTCATGTAATTCGGAACTAAGAAAGTACATTTTGAGGAAATTCAGGATGTAAAACTGTAAGTATAGTTTTTTGCCATTCTTATTACCAGCGAAAGAAGACAATTTATGCCTTGTCACTTGCATGTTATTTGTAAGGACCCTGTCTGACATCTATAGCTAGCCTAAATCTGAAACATTATATCATAAAAGTTAACGCGGAATGTGCCAAAGCAGCTGGTATGTGGAAGTCCACGAACATCTGCTTTAGTTCATTCAGAAACAAATTGTTTGTTTACAATAGAAAGTAGTTCCTTTATTCGCGTGAATGCAATATGAATTGAACTCGCGAGTGCAATATCGTAAAATATTAAACGATTTTGACAATGTAAAGTCAACGGAGAAAAAAATGAGCCTATAATAATCTGCATTTATTTTGGGACTGTAATTTGATAAGCAGGTGTGGAATGATGGGTATTACTGGATTCGGAATAAAGTGAACATAGATATTGTGCGACATGCTAAGACTAATATTGGGAGATACATGTACATATGGAATATATGAGCAACCTTTGTATTTTTGTTCTTGTCAAGCTAAATACTACATCTATATGTGTAAAATGAAAATAGATGTGCCTAGATTAGAAGCGCTAAAAGTGCTCATAAAGACCACTATAATTTAGAAAAGTATAATGCAATCAAAATGAAAAGAGAGAAACATTTACGTTGATTTGGGAACAGCAGAAGCCATTATTTCACCAGTTATTAAGAAGAATGTGTGATAATTCAAATGCACATTTTACAGCGTGATGTACATTATAGTGTGTAAAGTGTTTGTAATATGTAATGTCACTTCATGCCTTATCAACTGATACGATCTGAAAACTCTGTCTGTCTATCTGTTCGTCCGTCTCTCTCTCATAGTACAAATACATATTACATGTATGTATCATCTATCTTATGCTAATAAAAGCTTGAAAAAAACACATTATTGAGACTGAGATGAGTTTAAAGGAAGGAGCATATTTGATGGGCAAGTTTAATCTTCTAAACTTCGGTTCAGGAGCAAGGTTATTATATAAGAAATATATAATCCTTTCATGCGTTAAGACCGGATATTTTTTATTGTTGGGTTCCAGAAATGTGATAGTTTAAGTAGTGTCAAACGCGTAAAACTATTTAAAATGTCACTTTTTTGTACTATGCTGGGTCTTAATGCATGCCAACAAGATGTCACCTATTTACTTTCTTTTGAACTTAGAGGATATTATGTTTAAAAGCAGGCAAATCTTTTAAAATTTAAATTGAGGAATGATATTTACACCTATGCATTCAAAATATAGGAAACAAAAACCAAGCAAATTAGCTTTCGGGTTAAAGATCACACAAATAAACTACCTGCATGGTAAGTATCATCTTCTTCTCATCACCCTATTTATCATTTTAATAGATTTTGATTCATATAGTCCTAAGATGAATGATGAGTTGTTTTTCAATTTTTTTCTATTTTGATCTTTCAAATCAAAATTAGCAACATGAAAGATGGATTCTTTTGATGAAAACGAAAGGGTAGGAAAAGCATGCCCACCTGTCAACAATGACTGATGTAAAAGTTTGAACCTTTTGCCTTTTTAAATATAGTTTAAAAATATTTCCTAATTTCACTTTTATTTATCAGACCGTCTTTACAACACAAAACATCTCGCTGAGCGGGAACAAGAATTCTCGGTCTTCGGAGCAGTTTTTTACTTCGAAGTTCTCGAAGTGTCAATTATTTTTCTGTATGCGCTATCACTTGTGCTTCAGTGAATTTGAAATGCTCATTAGAAACCATCAAATTAACGTGAACCTGAAATTTACAAATTACAAAATTGCCTGAGTTCGAATATTTTACATAAAAACTCAAGTAAGTCTTAAAATTTCTTTGCTTTTGTTCTGTACTTTTCACATCTTTTCAATTGTATGGGGTCAGTCAGGGTACGACTATTCGACCGCATCTATTTCTGCGTTTCGGTGACTCTTTTCAAATGAATCAAAAAATGGAGGAATATTGAAGAAGAATTCAGCGGGTGTAAGCAGATTCGTAGAGATTGCCATAGAGACGAAGAGAGATCAGATAGAAAAAAGACAGGAGAGGCCAGAGAGACATAAAGAAATGAGAGTTAAGAGACAAAAAGACACGTAGGACGAGAGAAAAAAGAGGTGAGATAAGATAGACAAAATAAACAAAAACGATATGTGGGATGAGAGACAATAAGATATGTGATAAAAGATAGACAAAACAAAACAAAAAACAAAAAGAGTTGCAAGACCAAACAAACAAAATGAAAGAGATGTAAGTTGTGGAAAAAATTGTTTATTATTTATTTATAAAGACATATATAAAACACATTAAGAATTGTCTCACGTTATCATATGTGAAGAATTTGTACATTAATTCTGTTCCTCCACATTACAGATTATAATTCACGTAAGAAGACACGGTTGCGCATAAGGGAGTTTTTTAAATTATTTTTGCTTGCTCTGTTTACCAGATAAATAGTGTCATGAATAATTAAAATAACTGGGTTGTGAGATGGGAGAAACCATGAGTGACGTTTCCCTTTTATTCTATGATACTGTGAAAATAATCTTTGCCTGACGTCCTTTCCTTAGAACATGGTACAATTAATTAAGAGACTCAACTTCTCTATCTTGCTATTAATAAGAGACACATGATCTATCTTACTACACCTAAGTTGAAACTATACATGAATATGAAAACTCAACAAATAGTCTCTGTTATAGAAAATTCATCAAAAAGTACTAAGAGCCATAATCGTTTCTATCTCTCACTCTATCTGTCTGTCTGTCTTTCATTTCGTTTAATGGGTCACTGCCGAAAGGAAAAAACAAATTAAGCGTGTCGAGGGAAGAAGTCGATAATTCTGGTGCTAAATCGGATCCAAATGCTTGCGAAAAATTATTGGCTTGACAATATCGCTCATCAATAACGTCTTTAATTATTTCCAGTTCACGCTTCATAAGTAACATAAGCTGCATAAAGCAATCAGTAACTGACACAGCTTAAATGAGGTTTGAAAGTTGATCATGTTGCATGATGATTTATGAAAACACTAAAAAGAAATAGGAATAAAATATAAATGGAATGTAATTACGTGGAAATGTGCATGTTTCAGGATATGAGAAGTAAGTTTCTCCCCCAGTTTATGACTATAACTAATGGGAAAGTATCCACGTGTTCATAAAAATCGGTGGCTTGCTTAGGTAACAAGCAACCAAAACAAAAACCAAGCAAACAAATTATCTCAAAACGTATAATTTAAATAAAAATATTGGAGTGACACATTTCCAATATTAACCTTTCTATGTACGGTTGGAGCAAAAGTCAAAAAACGCATTCGTCATGTACCAGGTGTTGCTTTTATAGAGTTTGCCAAGCGCTGACTTGAGGTAATACAAAGAAACTATCTATCTTTTTATGTATTGTATTTCTGACAGGAATGTTCCTATCATCCAAATGTCTTATCGTCGGGTAGGATTTTGGGTGACGCTTGGCCGTTAATAAAAGAGAAGAATTCAATAAGGGTTGTCATTGCTAGGTCAGAGGCTATCGTCTCCACCTTCAGAAGGTAACAATAATACCAGCGTCGGACAAATACCTGAAATAAACTATTGCCTAGTAAGTGGGTAGGTTTACAAATTAGGTTTTGTAGCTTTTCCTCTGGAAAACAAGATTTGGAATACATCCGTTACATTCCGGCACATCGACATTATAGAACGTATTTCAAGTTAAACAAACTCCCATAGAGATTGCAAGGTTCTTTTTTCAAAATCACATCCATAAAAAACCAGTATTGAATCTTAAAAAGAAAGCGAGATCGGATAAAAAGAACTAACAAACAAGGTACATTGTATTTTAATTTCGTGAATCCATGTAACATTAATTTAGTTTAATGGCATCTACAATTGAAAATAAGTATTTTTTTCTATTTTGTAGGATACTTTTTGGGCAATAATTTGCGAAATGAACGTTACGTTAATTTGATGACATTGCGAAAGGTTACATATTGCGAAATGAACCTTTCGTTAATTTGATGACATTGCGAAAGGTAAGAAAAGCTCAATTGTTTGTCAAGCATACTTTATTGCATCACTAAACTAGTTTTCAAGCGAATTAAATTTACTGGACTATATGTATTTCTTACCATTTTAGATTACCTTTGTAATCATTCTTTAGTAATGAATTTAGACTACCTTTGTAATCATTCTTTATTAATGAATCCTGCCTTAGATGACACAATCATATATAAGGGACGGCTGTTCACTAAAGGAAAAAGTTTTTTTTTTTAGTTCATTTAGTGTATTCTAAAAGAATGTTTTATTGTATTTGTTTCCTCCAACGGATAGCGGAAGGCGTAAACTTAAGAAAATAGTTTTCTTTCTTTTAATCTGCGTGTTGATCTAAATTCATAAACATAAGTCTTTACGTTACGTCTAGATGTACGAAATCTGATTGGTCAATTATAATTCATTTTTAAATTGTAGAAAATCATATTGCTTGATTCTATACTTAAGTTTATATATTCACTTAAATCCTGTTGGTTAAAACCCTGCCAGGAATCTAGTGATCGGTTTAAAATACACATGCCATTTTAAGGCTTTAGTCCTGATGATTTATCATTGGACCAGTTAATACATTCACAATCACTAAAATGTAGCGTTCTATCAGAAAGTACGCACACGAGAGATCACCTTATTATGAGGTAAAGGTCTCCACTGCTCAGTCAATTTACCAGCGAAGATAAACACGTGAATTCTTCATTTTTCCATGATCTATGAATTAGCCAATACTAGTTGTGTGAACTGATGCAATTTTCTCTAACTTCTGGTCCAACTTCATAGACTGGGATTATATTTTAGTGACAAACTGCGGCTGAAAGCAGCCTTCATATTCTTTAATTAAATGTTTTGTGCATAAGACAAGTGAAGGTTTAGGAATTTCCCCAAAATATCGGCCACGTGATGAAAGTCATAACGCCATGCTGTGGACAGAATGGATCATGCGTTGATATAAAGATGGGCTGATAAAAAGAATTCCATACAATTTTGAGGTTAATGTAACCATCTTTCTTTATTCAACGGTTAAAGATCGATCATCTGCTCATCATAGAATAGGTGGTTTGCCAATATTGGATGAGTTAAAATAGTTATGGTCATATTGTAATAAGTTTTCTTTAAGCAAAATAAATATAATATTTCTTCTTTTTTTGGCCATATAAAAGAAAGTATTATTTCAAAAGTTTACTCTAAGGTAACGTTGGCAAATTTCCAAGAGATTTTAAAGAATTCTAAACATTCAGATAGCTGCTGTTACAAAGGACAAATTGCTTTCCGTATGTGTCCCCTTTTTCTTCACCAAGATCTCTTGTGAAAAATATGAATGAAGCATGCAATTGGCTAACAGATTGTTTCTAAAACAAATAAACGATTCTTTGACTACATAGAACGCACGAAAATTTATGTTCATGCAAAAGTATGGCATATTTTCAGAAAGTTGTTATGAAGAATGTGAGAAAATTTTAAGTGTTTTTCTTCTAAAGTTAAGAATCAGCAATATCATTATAAATCCTGTTTTGTGTTTCCTTAACTGTCATTTGTTCTGAATTTTTAAATGGATTAACTTTGTAAGGTCGTTGTTCAGTCTGATAATACAAACATTTAAAACATGTTCATATCTAAACTGTATCCTGCAACTGTTTATTTTTGGCTCCTGTCTAATCAATAGCTAGCTTTTAAGAATTAATTATCAAAAAGTATCAAAACAGTTTCTCTACAATGCGTACATCCTACAACACTTTCCTAACAGTTTACGTCCAGTACAAGATATTTACAAATGAAGTCAATTACATTTTTAAAAAAATAGTTTCGGGCTAGCAAAACGACGTATATATCAATGTCCTAAATGAAGGAGACAGGTATGATGAACTTTTATTTCCATTTTCTACTTTAGTGACAAATATAACTTCCTTTGTGCAGCTTGTCTGGCAGCTAAAGTTCACAAGATTCCATGGCCTGGATTACTTAAATGAAGACTGTTCTTTGATTAAAACGAGAATTGAATGACACAGAACATTTTTATGAAATTCGAAAGAAAACAAACAAACAAGAACATAAGACACCAAAGGCTTTAATTTAATTTGTCTTTACTATTTCCTGTTAAATGCTAATCTAAATTTTACGATTCATTGCAAAGCGCTCGTGGAATAAGCGTCAAGATTGATGTTTTATTTTATTATTTTATTTATTTTCAGAGCAGTGGCGTAGCAAGAATATTGCCTCCTCCTACGGAAAACTTAATTAGGTACTCCCCAACCCCTTACACGACCAAAAGTTGTTTGATGGGAAATTTTGCCCCCCCCCCCCCCCGGCAGTTACGGGTGTTGCTCAGGCGATTGCTAAGCGTGGGTTTCAGATGAATGGGTGTGCTGACTGCCTATGGGGGAAACTGTTTATTCAGCGTCTTAAACAATCACGATTATTTCACAAAGTTGATATATGAGCCAATGGAACTTATAAAATTAAAATTAAGCGAAAAATAATTTCGAATCTGTAAGAATTGGTGCACATATTCTAATACTGAGAACATGTTTTGAAACTCCTAATAAAATAAGTGCACCTTGTTTTTTTAATGCATGAAAACGGATATTCTTGCTTCGCTGACAGCTATAAATTGTCACAATGTGCATCGTGGAAATTGTCTCACACTTAGCACACCTTTTCAATCAACGAAATTACACTGAGCACACAATGTTATCCTGGATAAAAATGAGTGCGTTTTGCGTTTATTTCTGATGTGTTTTCAGTGACACCTGCTGGTATTTAACTTACATCGACCCTGAATGGTATCCTCAACTTTTATGATGCGACTTGATCAGATATTGCGTCGTAGGGTTCATACCATGACATACAGGAAATCTTTGATTTATTTTTGTTTGAAATTCTCAATATTTCAGGTATATAAATATAGAATTGTAAGTTAAAGAAGCAGACTGAATAACAAAGGTTTTAAGTTTCCTCTGTTAACATGCATTTAGGATACTTCTGACTTTTAAACAGGTTTACATAAAAAAAAAAAAATAATTTCATATCACTGTAGGCCTTTATGAGGATAAAGATTTATTTAGAACATACAGATCAGATATATAAAATCACATTTTGTACACACGCTATTAGTCAGTCTACAATTTGTAGATAGAGCGCAGGTCATTAATCTCTCAGTTATGAGTCAATTTGTTCCTCAAGACTTTGGCAAATTGGCAAAAAAGATCCAAGGGCTAGTTGCTAATTGAACCGGCTAAAAGCTTTTTTTCCCTATTATTCTTCGCTTTATTTAAATTCTTCTCAATTTCTGATAAATAACGCTGATAGGCGAAATTGACTTTCTACCTCACTGACTTCAAAGCATTCATCTCATTGATAGATAGGGCTATGTATATCGAGAAACAGTTAACAGTGTTAGATATAAATGGATATTCCGCTTGTAAACGGTATCGACAAATAATAATTTATGTTGACATATATATCTCAATTATCTAGAAAGGCGTCGCTACCAATGCTGAATGAAATGACGCTCACTTCCGCTACCAGATATTAACTGTTAATTTAACGTAGATGGGAGTGCTGATTTGAAAAAAACAAAACAGGTGGACGTGCTACCCCTAGATCTGATGACGCATCCAATTTCTACCCAAACGCAACACAACATGGAGAGGTATAGGAAAAGGGCTGGGAACATTTTTTTCTGCAAGTGTAATAATGCATAATTTGTATTACCCCACATAGAAAGGCTCGTTTGTTTTACACACATTATTATTTCCAGGATCAGATATTTATTTTTTTGAGTACGTAACTCTGAAAATAAGGGATTTATATATATATATATATAGTATAGCAGTATATATATATATATATATATATATATATATATAAATATATAGTATATATATATGTTATATATATATATATATATATATATATATATATATATGAGTCAAATTCATTAATTAAAAAAATATATACTCACCTCTGTTTAACAAGCGTGAATCATAAGATGTCTGTATATCTGGTATAAAAGAATAAGAAAGTTGGCTCGCGAATGTATTTTTTTAAATTTAATTTTCGAATTTCTTGTCTGTGATCTTTGCGCCCGATAAAATCTCGTGAGAATCACGCCCGAGTCAAACTTAGACCTAAATTCGAAGAGGTCTCTGTGATTCCATGGTGAAGTGGACCATCCTAGCTCTAACGATGGTACTAGAAATAAAATGCAGACTCAAATTTAAGTTTAATTTCATTTATTATTATTGCCATAAGATCGTAACATTTAAATTTCATGACTCCCTCTGTCAGTTGCATCACAGCTAGATATAATGACTTTCTGACTTGGTGTCACATTGATGATGTGCATTTGGACAAAAATTAATTTAAATAAGTTTTTATTATGATAGAATTTGATGCAAATTATTAGTAATATCGAAAGTTAATCTTTAGATTTTATATTAATTTATTATTTAATGACAGTCAGGTTTATAATGCAAGGAATAACTGAACAGAACCCTGAGAAACACCCACTATGACAATAACAACTGAAAACTTGTATATAGTGCCTTGAGAAACACCTAATGGATATGACAACTTGTATATAGTGCCTTGAGAAACACCTAATGGCTATGACACCTTGTATATAGTGCTTTGAGAAACACCTAATGGCTATGACATAAATATAAAAAAATAGAACCGAAACATTATATTCTGTTACGAACCAAAGGTCTTAAATTAATAGTCCTAAAAGTTCTATCACAAGTCCAAAAGCATGAAGTTTCAATTGAATTCCAGTGGTATTCCAAATACATTCCGATATTGAATGTGTTGATGCATTGTCGTTTCGAAAGTGCTAATGTGACAATGACCTCTAGAGTGGCGATGTGCTAACGCTTCTTTATTGTAGAATTTCTGCTTTTAATAGAATGAAATACAACAATTTCTGTCATTTTAACGTTCGTAACTTTCATTTGCATGGTCTCTTACTTTTTGGTGTAATTGTGAGTTCGGGCGATGCTGTAGAAATGCTTAAATGTAATGGTAATAAATATTTGACCACCAGTTGGCTTGTATATTTGTATATATTAATGAATTACTGTTTAGTCTGTCTATTGCTTTATTTTTCTGATCATTCATAACTACATACAAATATACAAGCCAATTGCTGGTCACGGATGTAATAGGCATTATACTTTAACATTTTTATGCTGATTGGTAGAAATCTGAACTATCGATCTATTTCTGAGAACTTATTTTAGCAATCTGATTAATATATAAATCTCGGATATAAAGAAGATTTACATAAACCGATTCAAATGACCTTGAGAATTCCCTGTACCTGCATTTTGTGTTAGGAAGTGTTATTGTTAGAAACAACGTTACATTTTTTCTTTTTTTAATTATGAAAACTGTAATTTGACTGGTGATCAACATAACTTGACCTCGTATTGGTGCCTATGTGACCTACTTCTTATAAGTAGTTCTGGTGGGCACCGATATTTTGATAAGCGGAACATGATTTCGTAATGGTCCGTCAACAGACCTCATGGAGATAAGATACAAAACAGCGTCATTTAGACGCGGTGTTTGAGACTACACCCAATGTTTTCACGCTAGACTTGAGCCAAGTTCATATATACAAAATTTGTAATACCATCTTTTTGAGGCGCTGTAAAATAATAGTCAACGAAGAATATTTAATGTTGATCGTCAATCAGAGTCGAAATACATATATTATCCACTGAGGAAATATAAGAACTGAAACAATTATTATACAATCTTTTGTTCATCTCCCTCCCACCCTACGCGACCCCTCCTTTTTTTTAAAACTGCAAAATACAGCGCAGATCATGTAAGGTTAACAGTAGTCCTTTTATGACATGATATATCGTCTGTATTTTGTAACTTTAACCGTCCAATTCAAAGGTGAAAGTCAAAGCTCACATACTGACAAATTTGCTCTGAAAAAGAAAGCTGGTTCAAATTGCAAGAAAAATTAAACTTCCTTTGCAGACTAAACTTTGGTGACAAAAAAAATAATGAGACAGCATAATTTTTCATCGTTTAATTTAAAGTGTTTTTATCTAGTTTTTAACGTTTTTATCTTGGCTGCAGTATATAAAATATTTAAAGCTTAAAAACCAACAGCAAATTGCCGATCATCGAAACAGCGTCCATTGTCCCGAAATTAGGACGAGGTCCACTCTGCATTATTTCCGTATCCAGTCTCAGATTTACGTCAGAGGAGTTCGTTCTGCACGAACTTCAGAAGTACATGGTTTAAGAATGTCGTACGTACCATACAAACTCACTTATAAGACATGTCCAACTGCAAACTGCACAGACCCAGATCTGCCGTCGCATAATGAGCCGGTAGATTTAGGTCCTCTGCAGTTTGTTAGGAGTAAACAGCAGAACAAACAACGTAGCTCCTGATCTTTGTTGTTTGCAGTTGACTCGTTTTATAAGCGTGTATATACGGTAATTGCCCATTGTGTAATAACTTTCTCTTAACGTAATATTCACTACTAATCTTGCATGCTCCCATATCAGCAAACATAATTTGTAAGGCGTGGCATGCCAATGAGTATGCGTGAATATTACTTCTTTGGCGATAGGTTAATTTGGTCTCGTGACCCTTCTCCAGGGCCGTAGAGAGCGATCACGGGCCCTGGGGTAAGAAACACAAGGACCTCTCCAAGTTCTTGTTCAAACAAAATTTTTCGTTCATAAAATTGAAGTGTTGTTCGGCCCGGGCCTCCTTACGGGCCCCGGGGATGTATCCCCGGTTGCCCCGTCGGCCCTGTCCTGAAGTTATTTAGTTCAAATTTCTTGGTGAGTGTCATTGGTTGACGAATACGAGTCTTACAGAGCAGCTCAAAGACTTATCTCTTGTTAGGATTTGGAAACAGTTGGTCTATTATCTTTTACTGTGACATTACAGAGACAATGGCACGTCACAGGGCGTATGATATGTTGCATGCATATTTATATGCAGAAGAAGTATGAGTGTACCGGTCAAAAAAATTTCAAATGCGACGATACCTCAATTCATAGAGAATCAATTTTAAGTGTTTTGTTAAAATCTTTAGCCTGTTCAACTGACTGACTGTCTAAAAAGTGGCCTCACACGATTATACAGAAAAACAACTGGAAAATCTCATCACTGGATCAACCTACCTTTAAATCTATTCGTAATCAAGTCTAAGAGAGGATCACGGGCGACATCTTGAAGATATTAATGGAAGGTAATGAAGAGGTTGAGGGTCTCCACATATTGTATCTTCAGCGCAGTCCTGACTTATGAACTGTTGAGAACCTACGCGTCATTAATAAGTCTCTGGGTACATAGTTGGAGGTCCTTGAACAATACATTAAAGAACCATAATAATGTATAGTATAGATTACAGACAAGTAAAATGTACCTGTTGAAGAATGTGTGCAGAGTGAAGTCAGCCTACTGAGAAATAGTCTAAAGATACAAGTCAAAGAAACAGATATTAGCTTCACCCACCGCTTTTGGACGATTTGCTGACGAAACGAAGAAACCCATTATTTCTAAGTTTGTGTCAAGCAGAAAATGGATGTAGTTCTTAAAAGGAAAAACTTCAATGGATAGTACTGGGACATATTAACAGCAGAATATTGATGTCCTAACTTCCTGTACTTATCACATTTTGTTCTGCTCATTCATCTGTATCGTGATTTGACTGTGTGAATGTTGTTAGTCCGTCTGTCTATCCGTCCATGATATACAGGAGGGGTTGGTCGTCAAGTAGAGATATTCAGTCTCAAAATGCAAAACATTGAATATTTCCGCTTACTCTTGTATACCCATTTAATGTCCATAACGAGGGAAAGACTAGCGTTAGCAACTTTCCTAATTGTTATGCTAATCTCCGAGTAATACTAGTTCTCACAACCTTGATTACCATAAAATACTTGATAGTCAAACGTTTAAACGGCCTTTCTTTCAAATGCAACATTGCAAGAACTACTATAAATTCACACTGGGATTAGTATAAGAAACTATGCAATGACTCGAACAAAGGCAACTGTATTCGAATGTTTTAAAATTAACTTCATCATGCAGACGGACGCACAAAAAGCAGTAGAAATATTTTTGCTGTATATAATCATAATTCCATTTATTATGAATTGAATTGTTTTTCTGCAATATGATTTTGATATAAACTGTAACGTGATACTGGTGTGGAATGTTCCTAAAACATCAAATTCTTGGCTTTATTTCGGTTTGTTTTCGGACTTGATTTACTTTATCAGTGATTAGGTGATTAGGCAAAATTTTCACTTCGATAAATACCCTATCATGGTCATTTAATC
The DNA here is from genome assembly GCA_016617855.1 of Megalonaias nervosa. Taxonomy (NCBI): domain Eukaryota; kingdom Metazoa; phylum Mollusca; class Bivalvia; order Unionida; family Unionidae; genus Megalonaias; species Megalonaias nervosa. Next base: position 13,728 of record JAECUM010028574.1, on the reverse strand, counting down.
GGATGGGTAGATTTCCTTCCGCATATAGCATTGGGCTGACCAGAGAACTTTATCACTTTTAAATAGTCGTTTTTCATGCTGACTACATCAAGAATGTTGATACTTAATAAAGTTTATCTTTACCGTGTCTAAAACGATGTCAAGAATTGTTCAAAATTTACATTAACACGACAGCTATCCCACACCTATTTTGCTCCAACTGCAATGCTAAAAACACAAAAAATAGAATTATGCCAATTTGTATTATACAGTACCCGGATGATGTCTTTTAAGATTATCAGTACTGACGTTTGAAACAAAATGTAGTTCCAAACTTCAATCTGAATGACAAATACAAATTGACCGTGGTCAACTAAGATGGAATTTTAAGAGTGCTTGACTTTATGGAGTTTATCGAGTTGAATATGGCTAGCTTGCTCTACGCATTTGAAATATTTCTTCCACAACAAAGAGAAATTAACACTGATCGAAATCAGATTGCATTTAGAATCTCGAGACACTCAATGTGGTACCTCTCGGAATATATTAAATACTCCGCTCTTTCCATTGACCTTGATATACCAAGAGGGCATAATGTACATTACTATTCAAGTCAGGAAAAATGGCGTCAGGTAAATGATAAAATGTTCTCAGGTAAATGATAATGGTTCCAAGTAAATGATACAATTTTGTCAGGTAAATGATAAAATGGTATCAGATAAATGATAAAATGGTGTCAGATAAATAATAAAATAGTATCAGATAAATCATAAAATGGTACAATATAAAAAGTAAATTCAGATATTAATTTCTATCTGAGTGATAAATACAAAATTTATTCTCTCAGTCAAAATAAAAGCTGAAGATCGCTTGACTTAATGGAGTATACAAAGCTGGATCAGTAATGTCTTGCGATATGTATTTTTAAATATTTTCTTCCATATCATAGAAATAATTTTCAGATTAGACATCTTGCTTAGTTAGGTAACACACTATCAGAGTGAAAGGGGTTTTCATGTAACCGAATTCCTCCGCTGTCTTCCGTCAATTCACACTAATATTTTGCGCTGACTACTCACTGGCTCTATTTTCAGCACTTTGTTTTCATTCAGATTTTTAATTTTCTATTCGGTTTAGGTTATCTCACATTTCACGGATGTAAAAATGTTGTGCATTCATTTTGATGTTTATTTCTCCCACGTAATGTTTACTTATCCATGCTGAAGTTATTTTAAAATTTTCAGGGATTTTTGTCGTGTTAGCCGCTTGTTGTGTCCTTTTACGTGTCCCCTTTTTATCCTGGAAGATGAGCTTGCTAATCCCCAAACGTTTGGAAATCCTACAAGTTCCTGTACCGTCATTAATTACCAATTTACTCTCTCTCTCTCTCTCTCTCTCTCTCTCTCTCTCTCTCTCTCTCTCTCTCTCTCTCTCACGCCTCGTATGATGTGCACGTTTTGATCAATTACCAATTTAGTCGCCCTCTCAATCTCACGCCCTGTATGATGTATGCGTTTGTCAATAAGTAAAGCTTCTACGAGTGAAGTGGAAACTTTGTATTGCCAAGAATGAAATATTTATGTATATATATACTCAGAAAAAGTACATCTTAATTCTGTGATACATTGTAAGACAAACCGTCTGTTTGCATGAATTGCTTCCTCATTTTTGTGCCAATGAGATTAACGGCGGCATTACAACATCAATAAATAGAAGTTCCGAAGTCTAGCAATAATTTTAGGAGTGCGAATATTTTTGTTGCAAACTTAGCTCCTACATATAGCGTCTTTAAACAAAAGGTTTCAATGATGTGATTTTACTTGCATGGATTTCCTACCATTATTTGTTTATTTCTGAATTCTGTCATGGTTTTTGTGTGGCATTGGCAAGCTTGCAGTCTATCTCGGTAACAGAAACTGCACCGAAATTTCGATTCTCACAAAATTTCGGTTTGCAGTCAATACTCATCACTGCCTGATTTCTCCATCGTTTTCAAACAAGAGTTTGATTGTGATGAGAGTTAACATCGCTCCTTAAATAATTTTATTGCTATGTTTAGTCAAGAGATTTTCCTAAAAATGTATACTGTTTGCCAAAGAGTGTAACAGGTGTACAATACTTTATGGGCGACTGTTACAACTCTATGGCCTTGAACTAAGTAAGAGAAACAAGCGAAACCAAAATGTTTAGTAAAATCAAGAAATAAATTTATTTATCAATGTCACAAAGTGAAAATTTAAGAGGAATTTACAGTATTGTGAATAAAATCCAAAATAATCCTAAATGTTCTATCAAAAATCCAAAAGTATAGAATATTCCGAATGAATTCCAATAGTCTTAAATGTGTTGATGTACCAATAGTCTTTAATGAGCTGATGTTCCAATAGTCTTGATGAATCACGATGATATAATCCAGAATGTATATGAATAAATTCACAATACTCCAAAAGTGGTGTTGTTTTTAATTTTTTTGTTTTTTTTTTTTTTTTTTTTTTTTTGTTTTTTTTTTCCGAATATGCCAAAGACCAATTTGTAATTTTAATGAATAACTTAAATAAATGATTATATCTGAAAACAACTAATGAATGAACTAAGGAATGAATAATTTTGCTTACCTCAAGTTCGTAAATAGGGCTAGACCTTGATGTCAAATATCAGGAAATATTTATAAGGATCATTAAAAATAGCAAGCAGAGATCACGGTGCAATAACTTCGGTAACCTCTTGCATCAGCATGTGTGCGTATAGATGGTTTTCCTATGACGTCACACAACTACCTAGAATTCCGCAGTCCGCCATGATGTATGGGGAACTTTTGTAGTGAAAAGACGAAATCGCGTTAACAATGGTGAACTCGTGTGTTGTTTGGGGTTGCACAAACCGTGCTGATAAAAAAGCGTCCAGAGGCACTTCTTTGACATTCCGAGAGTCATTTATAATCAGGGACCAAAAACAGTACAGTTATCAACCGAGAGACGTGCACTTTGGCTCGCCCGGATCAGTCTCAAAGGATATAACCCAGACCCATCTAAACGACGTCATAAGGTGTGCTCGGATCATTTTATAACTGGTAGATACTGGAAACTCTATCATTGCTTGCAAAATATTACTGCACAAAAAATGATTTTTTTTTTATTATAGGTTAACACAGCCCTGGCTTTGGCCACGGCTAATCGATCGATCGAGATCGAGATCGAGAGAGAGAGAGAGAGATGTTGTGGTGAGAGAAAAAAATTAATGTTTGTAATCAGTAAACTCTATATGTTTCAGTTGCACTAACTTGTAACAGTTCTTACATATTTGATGTATGCACATCTGTGATTGATCAAAATGATGCAATGACAAAGTTTATGCATATGTTAATCAGTCATATTAGTTCCTTAAAATTCCCAAAAATTGTCTCGATTAATCAGCTAGTAATGAGCATGTGTCAGAACCAGATAAATAGCCAAGCAGGCCAAAGCTTTACTTGTATTTGTTTAAGATCAGAAATACAAATTTTGTTATCAAAATGTACATGTACTGTATGCAACATATTATTGTTTCAGGTGAGAAGGCTGACCTGTACGATTGTACAAATCCAGATTGGGCACTCTCCTTAAGACTGGGACCAGCAACAGCAGACGCAGAAGCATCTCAAGCAAATGTTAAGCGGTACGCAAGAGTTAAATTGAGAAAAGAAAGAAAGGCTCAGCATGCAGATGCTGAAGCATTAATAGATTTGCAAAACCAACCGCAATTAAATGAATTACATTGTATACCAGGTTCAGACAAAGAAACAGATAATGTTCATCGGTGTTCATTTCTCCTGAAAGGCTCTCTTGAAAGGCCATATAGAGAACAGCTGCAGAATGAACTTGACATCACAAGTCAGATGCGTGATGAGCTGAATCGTTTGCATTTGGAGAATATGGCATTGAAAGAGAAGCTGAATAAAACTAGGATTTCACCAGAGTTGTTACAACATGATCCAGAGAAAGTCAAACACTTTACAGGACTAAATTACACTGTATTGATGGCACTTTTCCAGTTTCTGTCTCCAAGTATTCCCGAGACTTCTAAAAGTGCTCTAAGTAAGTTTGAAAAGTTCATGTTGGTAGTAATGAAGCTTAGACTAAATCTCAGTTTGCAGGACCTTTGATATGTATTTCACATTTCTCCCAGCTGTGCAAGCAAAGCATTTTCCGACATTATTAATATAATGCATATTAAGATGAAGTATTTGATTCTATGGCAAGAGAAAGAGAAGAGTTACAATGCCGATGGAATTCAGAAAACATTCTTGTGTCCGAGTATCAACAGTGATTGACTGCTTTGAGGTATTTATTGAGAGACCATCCAATTTATTGTCAAAAGCAGAAACCTGGTCAAATTACAAACACCACACAAAACACAATGAAATTTGATTGGAATTACACCACATGGTGCAGTTTCTTTTCTCTCTAGAGGATGGGGTGAAGAATATCAGACAAATATATAGCTGAGAACTGTGGTCTTTTAAAAAACTTGTGCCAGGAGATTTAGTACTTGCCGATAGGGTATTCCACATTCAAGAAAGTGTGCGATTAATGTGTGCAGAAGTGAAAATACCCGCTTTCACAAAAGAAAAAACTCAGCTCTCACCAGTCGAGTTAGAGGCGACAAGGAAAATTGTGCACAACAGAATACATGTGGAAAGAGTAATTGGTCTTGCCAGAAACAAGTACACCACTTTACAAAGTACCATACCAGTTGACTATCTCCATTGCAGAAGTGACACAACTCCAACAATTGATAAAATTGGGACAGTATGCTTTGCAGTGACCAATTTATGTGAATCAGTTGTGCCTTTTGACTAGTAAATAAAAAATGTGAGAAATATATTGCATTTATCTTGTATATCACACTATTTCCTTCTTCCAAGACACTCAAGGTTGCATAATGTTTACAAGTTTCCATCTTTATGTCACTCTTCAACAATGCTCATGAATACATCTTGACTGGCAGAGAGCTGCATGGAAATTTCAGCCTTAGTCCCTCAAAGTTCAAAGGTCAAAATTAAGCTATTATAGACTTTATCTAGACATAACTTTAAATGCTTTAGTGAGTGTGTGCGTGTGTGAGAGATTTGGATTTTTAACATAGCTTTAAAAAATTTCAGTCATATCGCCACGATGTCTGCAGTGTGAGTTTATAGTGATGCCTATCATTGAAGCTCTAATGTAGCCTTTTACATGCTTTTTGTGGAGTGAAGCGCATATATATATATATATATATATATATATATATATATATATATATATATATATATATATATATATATATATATATATATACAAGTATGTGTGGGGAGGGAGTAATGATGTTGGGAACATTTTCAATAAAACAAGTAAGTTTATATAATGAGAATATTTTAAATATTTTTATTTAAATTTCAATATGAAGAAATTTTCCATTAGTGAATACACAATAATGAAAGCATGATTTAACTACTGTAACACCGTTAATACGATAATTTATCATTATCTTGCCCTGCAGCAGCTCAGATAGTGACAGGTAACATTCTGTCCTTGTTTATACAATTCGGAAAATAATTATCTATCTGTCTGCAACAAATTGGGAAAATTTATTTTCTCTTAAATTGTGGCAGTTTTCTACAAACTGGGCAATACCAATCTCCATTTGGAACTCTCTTAAGCTTCACACATTTGAAGTGTAGCCAATATATGGGCAGTTACTGTTGTCAGAGCCAGTTACATCTTCATCTTCAACGTAAACCTTTTGACATACACATATCAAGTTATGTGCTTTAGTGGTATTCAAGTTTGTTGCTTGATTGTTGCCCTCTACTATATTTGATGACTTTGCATTGGCCAAGGGTCTGGAATAGGATTTTCCCACCAACTCTGTTAAAATTACTGACAGAAAAAAAAGTCTTGGATTTTTCCACCATGATCGGACAGAAATCAGCATCAAATGAAACTTTTTGTAGAAAAGTGTCAACATTTGTCTATACCATAAAATCGCAATATTCCTTTTCACAAAGAAGCAATTGACACTGTATCTTGTAATAGTAGGCATGTGTTGTTTTAAGTTTAAGTTGTCCACCTACAGTCTCTAAACAATTAACAGAATCTGAAACAGGAGAATCTTTTGCATAAAATGGACACTTAATCTCTACTAACATTTCACTGCAGCAATCACATGACGCTACACCATCCTATGTGGCTCCCATAAATGGATACGAGGGATTAATGACGAGTCCACTCTCACGCAAACTCAAAATCTCATGGTTGTTCCTCATGGTTTCGGTGTATAAGCTTTGTGCAGTCTTTTCAAGGTTACATCCCCATTCTGTCTGTTCAAAAGTGAATCCTTTCGTAGATGGGTAACAAATCTGCCTAATCAGACTTTTTGATGGATTGTCGGTTGATGTATGTCACAGAGATTTGATTCTGGAAGCTGTCACCTTACCAGCCCTGAAATTAAACCACTGTTTATTACTGCTTTGACCTCTGGTGTCCTTCTCACAATTGGTACTTTCTTCTGGTGTCACACATAAAGTCAGAAGTATTTCTTCACATCATTGCATCAAATCTTCCTTTTTCGAATTAAGAAATTCTTCCTGATAACGTTCAGTTAGGACTTTGGGATATTTTGCACCCAAGGCTTTTGGTGTATACTTGTGTGCATACCCTGGTACAAGAGACAAAAATAAAGGTCTGTTACCTGTCAAATCAAGTGATGCAAAGAATTCTGACAATTCTTCACTTGTTGGTTCTGTTACAATGGATAGCTTTTTCTTTCTTATTCAAAGGCATTGCCTGAATTCCAGAGACTGCTGTGTCTAGTAGCTTCTTCTTTGATCGAACTGAAGTGAAGTCAGTCTCCCGGATGGTCTTGAATTGAACCTTAATACAAAGTAAAATATCTGGATGTAAATTTAAGCCACATTTAAATTCAAAGATAAGAAAAAACAATCGTCATTTCAAATGGATTGTATTATATGCGGTCATTGTTCAGTATTCTTACTGAATATTATGTTCCAAATCTGTGTAAAAATGTTGCTAAGTGATTGTTTACTTTGTCAGTATAAGCATTTCATTATACTTTATATTTAATTATTTTGTTATGAACGAAAGTGTGTTATGAATAGAAATGTAATGTTAGAAAGCTTGAACATGTTTAGCGATCTCTCAAGTTCATGTCAAGTAGATTGGTTAAAGGACCTTTTACTGAGTTTTAGGAAACACTTAACTGACATAACAATATTAAGAAGTTGCTTTTCACTTTTTAGCGTTCACAAATATTGACCTTTTGGACAGGAGAGGGCAACCAGTAAGATTTTTCTTCTGTTACTGTCTTAGAATTTCGTAGTTTTACAGCAGCCTCCATTGCAAACAGAAGTGCCCCGATGTGAGAGCAGACTTCTCCTACACCTGCCATACATGTACTATGACCAGAAATAATTGTTCCATTCTTCTCGCAAATTACTCACGGTTGTAAACAGGCATTATTTATCCTCTGGGAGTGTTTTACCTTTCCTGCCACAACACACCTGCCGTTGATAGTGACTTGACCAACATCCACAACCCAGCCACAAACAAAATAATTATATACTTCCAAAGATTTATGAGCTTTAAGTTCTTGTAAAGTGTTGGCACTCTGCGTATATACTAAATAGTTCACAATGTCGGGATATGTAACCTCCAGCCATAACGTTAAATCTTTACTCCATTCGTTGCTCTCATTCTCGTACGGGTCCTTGTCGTCCAGTATCTGAATTTGCTCCAAATATCTGGCCTTAGAAACTTTATCCAACGTATCTCGATACATTTGTTTCTCAACCCGAGTGTTATTTCTCCTTTCAATTTATTCTGCCTGAGGGTAGTTTAGTACTGCTGGATCTCCTTGGGTCTTATGATTGTACACTTCTGAGCAGTATTCTGTCCATCGCTTGAGGATCTCTTGATCTTCTGTGAGGCATTTTCCTGATTTGTCTTGGATGGTTGTAGTTTTCCCTTGTTTATGGGTTGTGAGATCTTTCACCAGTTGATATGCCATTTTGCTGTCATTTCTACTCAGACTCTCTTTGATTTTGCAGCATTGTCTTTCTATCCAGGATTCCTTTGTCTTTTTCGTGCTTTTCCTGATCATGGTGTTTATCTCTCTGTATTTTCTAGCTCCTTCATGATCTCTTTTTCCTTTTTTCAGTTCTCTTATTTTGTCGCATAGGTCAAGGACATCTGTTGTGACCCAAGGTTTATTCGTTCGACGATATTTGCCAATGATCTCGCTAGCTGTGCTAGTCACAGCTGTGTTGAATGTGGTTATTAAGGACTCTATGTCTGTGTCTTGGCTGTCCAGGGTTATCAAGGGTGCAAATTTACCACCTATCATTGCTTGGAAGGCTTCTGTCACTTTTGGATCTTTCAATTTTTCAAGGTCAAATCTGATTCTTGGTTGGTTAGGCATTTTGGCCATTTTCAGGTGGAGGCGAGACGTTGTCATTAATAAGTCATGGTCACTTCTAATATCTGCTCCTGGAAAACTTCGTATTCCGGCGATATTCAATCCTGTGCAGAATCTTTTTTCACCAAGATGTAGTCAATCTGGTTGTGATGTTGTCCATCTGGACTGTGCCAGGTCCATCTTCTAGATGCTTTGTGAGGGCCGAATGTGTTGGTTAGCACAACATTGTTGTAGGCAGCAAACTCCAAGAGCCTAAGTCCTCTTTCATTTGTTTCTGCATTGCAGAAGGGTCCACAGGTACTTTGCCAGTTTGTCTGTGAATCAACTCCCACCTTTGCATTCCAGTCTCCTTGTACAAACAGAATGTCCTTCTTGGGTGAGTTGTCAATGACATCTTGCAGTTGGTTATACAAATTCTCCAGTTCGTTGTCATCATAGTTAGATGTGGGTGCACAGGCCTGTATGATTGTGATGTTGAAGGGAGTCGCCCTCAGGCGGATGGTAATGAGCCTGTTTGAGACTGGACAGCAACCCATAATGCGGTTCACAATGCCCTTGTGGGCAAGAAATCCAACGCCATGATTGTGTTTGTCCCGTCTTCCGCTGAAGTAGAGCTTATGCCCTTCATCTGTTGTTTTTTCGCCAAAGTTTTCCAGCGCACTTCGCAGAGACCAATAATGTTCCAGTTGTACCTTTCCAACTCATGTGTAAGTTCTTTCAACTTTCCCAAAGCCCTCAGTGTTCTAACGTTCTATGTACCGATGATGATGTTGTCGCTCCCACGGATCTTGGTAGTGGGGGCACCAGTACCATACTTGTCACCTCCGTCCTGGTGTGCAGCGGAAGGCGCGGTCATTGTTGACCCGGGCTTCGACCGATCGGGTATGCAAGTTGTCTTTATATGGTGTGTCAATGGCAAGTTACAGCCTGGCGGAGCCCATCCCTCTCCAGACTGGATGACCGCAGCCGAAATACACTGATATAATGTGGCACGCCCTGGCCCTGAGCACATTGTCGTTGAGCTCATCTTGGAGCCATTCCCCCCTGGCCGTTGACTTCATCGAGGAAGTCTTCTGCCCAATGTTGCTGTGCTATCATCACACTATTTTACCCATAGGTGGGAGACTCGTGGGGGCGGGAGCGTCTTATTCCATCCCGTACAGATCCAATGGACATGTACCAGTGCCCAGAAATTCAGCAGTACTAAATTTTGACCTCAGGCAGAAGTAACTGATGACAACCCCATTCTTCGTGAAGACGTAGAAATTGCAGTTAGGTCACTAAAGAAAGGAAAGTCAGCCGGCATTGACAACATACCAGCAGAGCTCATTCAAGCAGGAGGAGAAGAGATAGTCACAGTCCTAACAACAATCTGCAAGAAGATATGGCAGACAGGAGAATGGCTCACCACATGGACTCATTCCTTGGTCATCGTGCTCCCAAAGAAAGGAAACCTACAGCTATGCCAAAACTACAGTACCATCAGTTTGATCCGTCACCCAAGCAAGGTCATGCTGAAGATAATTCTCAACAGACTAAAGCCTCAAGCAAAGAAAATTATTGCTGAAAAGCAGGCAGGCTTCCGAGCAGGAAGGAGCACCACTGAACAAATCTTCAATCTCAGACTCCTTTGCGAGAAATACCTTCAGCATCAGCAGAATCTATACCACGTCTTTATTGATTTCAAAAAGGCCTTTGATAGGGTATGGCATGCAGGCTTATGGGCAACTATGAGGAAGTACAACATAGTTCAAACCTGGTGCAGGTTGTTGAGCACCTGTATGTCAAAGCCACCAGTGCTGTCCTCATCAATGTCAGCAGAGAAGATTGGTTTCGAACAACAGTTAGAGTCAGACAGGGATGTATACTGTCATCTACACTCTTCAACATTTTCCTGGAAAGGATCATGGAGGATGCCTTGCATGACCACAAGGGCACTGTCAGCATTGGAGGAAGAACAATCACCAACCTTCGCTTCGCAGATGATATTGATGGTTTAGCAGGAGGTAAAAAAGAACTGGCTGACTTGGTTGAGCGCCTCGACACAATCTCCACAGCATACGGTATGGAGTTTAGCGCCGTAAAAACCAAACTGATGACAAATAATACCAATGGAATCAATGCAGAAATAAAGGTTAGTGGACAGAAGCTGGAAAGAGTCACAAGCTTCAAGTACTTGGGATCAATTATCACAGATGAGGGCTCCAAACCAGAACTATTTTGCAGGATTGCCCAAACAACAGCAGCAATAACAAGGTTGAGACCAATATGGAAAGATACCAACATTGCTTTTGGTTCCAAAATAAGGCTAATGCACTCGATTGTCATATCCATCTTTATGTATGCTTGTGAAACATGGGCGCTCACATCAGATCTACAAAGAAGGATTCAAACCTTCGAAATGAGATGTTACCGCAAGATCTTGGGCATCTCATACATTGATCATGTAACCAACGATGAAGTCCACAACAGGATCTAACGAGCCATCGGATCCTATGAAGACCTCTTGACCACTGTAATAAAGCGCAAACTGAAGTGGTACGGTCATGTCTCAAGATCATCTGGACAGGCAAAAATAATCTTGCAAGGCAGTGAGAGGGTGCAGAAGAGGCAAACAGAAAAAGAGGTTGGAAGACAACATTAAGGAGTGGACAGGCATGGGATTTGGAGATTCCCAAAGGGGAGTAGAGAAGAAGGAAAGATGGAGAGAATTGGTTGTAAAGTCAACTGTGGTGCCCCAGTGACCTTTTAGGTTAAGGGATTGATGATGATGATGATGATGATGATGAGTGTTATTTTCCTTCTATGTATCCACTGATAGTAATAGCAACGAGCAGACATGGACAAATATCGATGACTGTTAACTACAGGATTTCCGTCATACGGTATGGCGACTGTCATCTGAAATTATGGGAAATTCTGTTCAGCCGAAAACCATTTATAGTGAACTTTGAGACTTGTAGTCTCTTTAATACGCTTTATACTCATTAGCTGCGAGTAGACTAGTAGAGAGTCACCATATGGTGTAAATTTCACACTAGAGGAAAGCACCCGTTGCTATGCTCACTCACTATAGTGTAATTTATGTGCAATTTAAACTTTATGGGTGAAACTTAGTTACAATTATCTAGCCATACAAGGACGCATAAATGTAGATTTATTTTTAAACATTTGTTCTTAAGTCTTTGAAAAGCAATACGCTTCCTTACTTAATTGCTATACTAAATCCATTCAAAATTGTGTTCATGTAAAGTACCTTCGATTAGTCTCCGCTTATGACCGAAGCAAAATATGAATGTACTCAAATTTGGGTAAAAGGTTGTATTACTAGTCACTGAATGATTTGAAGATTATGATACTATCCTGAGGCAGTTAATCCTAAGTCGATATGTTCCGCAAGAACGTTAACTGAAGTCCATTCTGTTTTAACAGCCGTAGCATACATTATTTACTTTTATATTTATTTTTTACTTTGATTTCTTATAAATGATGGTGATAAGAGAAGTTTACTGTCTACATTAGAGTCGTTAAATTCTTTGTCTAGATTGATATATGTGCATTATTGTGAGAAACGTTCTTATAAACATCTCAATTATATGGGATAGGGTCGCTACCTTAACTGTTATTTTTCTCCTCTCATCTCAGCTCGTAAATACAAAAAGATATTACACTTAGATTTACAATCCGTGATTAACCGTAGAAACGGTTGCTGCATGTAAACCTATAGCAATCAATAACGCCCGTAATATTTGAGTAAACGATAAGGTCAGAGGAGCATATCGATTTAGTAAATATGCGAAAAATGAGTTAGTGTTTTAGCAACTGACAACTGAATGAGTATGTCACTGTAAATTAAGTGAGTAAACAAGTAAGCAGGTTAGACAAGTAAGCAAGCTATATTGTTTGCTTGTGAGTTTGATTCCATTTTTCAGTACATGACACGTTATACATGGCGATCAGTATATTTGGTGGAGGAAGACTGCTGGACCAACGACCCACAGGAAGCTACTGGCTATGTTTTTCATATAGCAACTTTGGCCGAGCTGAGACTCGAACCTACGCGGACAGAGATGTGATAAGTGTGATGTGTAAAGTCGAGCGTTGTAGACCATTCGGCCACCCGGGACCCCTGAGAACAATAGAAAAGTAAGAAGAAAAAAGAACATAGATAGGTATCGTCTATAGTTGCCTATAGGTTAGTTCAATTGCAAACTGCACAGACTTAAATCTGCCATCACATAATGCGCCAGCAGATCTTGGTCTGTTCAGTTAGTTAGGACAAAACAGTTCAACAAACAACATAGACTCTGATCTGCAGGCGTATTATGCTACGGTAGATCAGGATCTTTGTTGTCTGCAGTTTGACTCGACTGATAAGCGACTATATACGGTATGTACTGAACAAAATAAAGAGACTGGTGAGTGAATGAATGATTAAATGATAACATATTAAGGCAGATCTCCGAACATGTTGGTGTCCTTTCGGAGAAATAAGTATTTTGTTTTATTTGAAGGAGACGTCTGACTGTGTATTCTTTGAACCTCCTTCATTTCATCTTATCAATTGTTTGTCGTTTGGGATTTCATATACTTAGCCTGCACCAAATATTGAAAACTTTTCGGAGAGTAATTTTACCAAGACCAGAATGGTTAAATAATGTATGGTTTGCGGGCATGTGTTGTACGTGCAACTTGGGTATATTAACACCACCGCAAGGCCGAAGTGAATTGTTTTCTAGTTTCGACTTTCTCTCGATGGTCCAGTGTTTCACTCAAATGTTTCATGAGTAACTTGAATTATGCTTGATTTATGAGTATCAAATTTTAAACGTTTGCATCTTTGCTCTCTAACTCTTATCATTCCCAACTCTTAGAAAAAAAGTTAACCTGTTATACGTCATATTATATTTGTAAAGAATTTGTTTGTAAAATGTAGAACACTGTCTTCTTACTCATGTGGTTACCTAGTACTTGACTCATTCTTCTTCAAACTTACCGAGATCTTGCATTGTGATAAGTTATAAAACTTTAAAATTGTAGAAAACTCAAGACTTTTTTTTATCTATATGTGGACGATATTTTAAATCAGGTATCGGCTACAATAAATTTTCTTTGAAATTAAATTGAAAATACTAAACGTAGATGTTATAAAGACATAGTATATTAATTACTTCTATCATAAAAATCATTGCCCGTATAATTTCTGCAATGATAGGCAAGAAACCAGCATTTCACAACAACAACAACAATAATAATAATGATAATAGTATTATTACTATTGTGTTATTAATAAATATA
>JAECUM010028573.1:0-47905 GCA_016617855.1 Megalonaias nervosa | reverse complement strand
GATTGGAGTAGGAGATGTGGCTGTGGTGCCCGGCCTAGGAGATGTCTCCATTAGCCAGGTGCAATTTGAGTTCCAAGGAAAAAAACAGACCTTCTCAGGGCTAACCAGATCTCTAGAAAAGAGATACTATTCAAGCTGCCAATTTATGTGAATGTAGAGTACTGTAACTATAAACACTCAGTCCTTTACTGATGTGTGTGTTTGTGTATGTGGGTGTGTGTTTTGCGCTCGCGTACATTTGTGTGGATAGTAGAGTGTGTGTGTGTTTTGTGTTTTAGAGAGACTGAACAATAACTGGATCAATCTACAGGAAAAATGTAGATCAATGGGACATACTGATTAGATACCAGACGATGAAAAGAAGCAGAAGAAGGAAGGAATCATAGAGAAAGTGAGGAAATGATGGAAGAAGTAGAGAAAATAATATAAGAACCCAAAGGCCCTTTTCAGAGCTACTCCTATATCTCGAAAGATTTACTTTTACTTGCCTAAATATTTTTTTAGTTGTTGTTGTATAATTTTAAATGTGATAGATTGATGGTCTCTGTCTCTATTGTATTTGTCCCTACATAGGGTAGCCGCGCGTATTCAGGTCAGCTACTTGCAGTATTGTTGCCAGTACCATGACGTCACACCACCTGTTCCATTCATATTGTCCCTACATGCCCGACATGAATCTTGTGCCTATATCGGCCCAGGGGATTTCTTTTGTCCCTATAGTGCCGGGGGATGGGGTGGTGTCTGTAATGTATTTTCCTATTATCCCTATAGTGCCCCCCTTCACTATTTATATTACATGGGTAAATGACATTATTGCTGTTTGTTTCATCAGCTTGTATTACTTTTGACTTAACTATGGAGAGAGTGCAGATACGTGATGTGTTATACTCCTGTAAGTTATATGGGACGAGATCCTAATGAACCGTAAGCCTCATTAAGGTGAACAGAAGCAAATACAAGAGAGGATATTAACTTAATTTGCTGCCTGAAGGTGACATGCACTTTTTCTGAGACCATTATCTTATTTTCATCTGACCTTTTCAGGCAAAACGAAACCTACTGGTATTTTTGTTCTTACTCAGATAATGACTATAACGCAGATGCGAACTTGTGTGCCTATTACCTGATTAATTGAAATGGCTGTGCACTGTTAAATAAAAGGATCGCCATTTACTGGACGTTCTACTTCTCGTCTTATCGATTAGAACCTCAGACAAGAAGTTACATGCACAGAACAAGAATATGTTACGGACCGACCATTTGCATATCAGGAGCTCGGTGAGTTTTCTCAAATTAACCCCAATTTGGTTTCCCTTCTCCGCATCCAAACAAGAAAATGGTCGATTTCTTGTCTCTTTATCTCCAGCAAAGTATTAGCAGATGTCAATGGAAGTAATTATTCCGCTGTTTATCTATACTGCAGTGAGAATAATTTGCGAATATTTATATTTTCGGTTATTGTTCTTATCTCTTTATATAAGAGACCGAGAAGCTAAATAGATGCTACAACTTAGATGGCATATAATTGTCAAGGTTATTTAACAAATGCATGTCCACCCAAGGAACAATTTTTTAACACTCATGTTTAGGCAAAATTTATATCTCGTTATCTGTATTCTTTTGTGACCTTTTGTGACCTTCATACGATAATATAATGCGGGAAAATTATGTCGTCATCTAGCAGTTCTAGAGTTTATTCAGGTTTGTCTCGAAACTTTCTATCACAGTTGCATTTACAAATAATTATATGTTTATTTTGTTTCTTCTCACCGAGATGACTAACCACGCTATATGTTCCCTGGCCTATCATTGTCACAGATATTCAACAAAGCGTAAGTCTACATGGGCAGGATGTTTCACGCTCGGCTAGTGTGTTATAAAAGAAGACAACTGAAGCAAATATAATCTTTCCGAAGTTGAACACTAAGCAAATTAACTCCCTTGAGTTGTGTTTCTTGATCTTCAGGCGATCCATTTGATGCAAGGAAAATATCTTATCATAGAACATTTTTTTTTTATTTGTACTGAGTTTTGTCTCAATACTTTCTTGATCACAATTTCATTTACAAGTATTTATCTTTATCTTTTTCATGTTTTCTCTCATTTTGTATGAGATGGAAAAGCATATCTGCGCTATGTTTGGCTTATCATTGTCGCGGTTGTTCAACAAAATGGAAGTAAGCCTTGCACCACGTTGAACTCCCGGCTAGTTGTTATGGATGTAGACAACTCCAGGAATTATAATATACTCTTATGGTACAGTATCCAAGTTATATCCCATGAATTGAGATCTTCAAACAACACTTTTTGATGCAAGAAAAATATGTCGTCATTAACATTAGTGTTGCTTAATGACGTTTGTCTCAATGCGCTATTGACCATAATTGCATTTACAAATAATTATACTTATCTTTTTTTTAAATTTCCCTCGCTCTTTTATAAGAGACTGTGAAGCATATAGACGTGATGTCTTCGCTATTTTTCATTGTTAGTGTTATTTAAGAAAATGAAGTCGACCCATGCAGCAAGCTAAACAGCCGGCTAGTTTGTTCTAAAAGTAGACAACTCCACTCACTATTATATTTTCTCATTTGATCATCATGCAAATTACCTCCCTTGAATGGAATTCCTTTGCGATTTCAGACGATTCACTTCGTGCAAGGAGATTATAACAGATAAACCATTTCTAGTTTTTACTCAGGTTTGTCTCAAACTATCTTGATAACGATTAGATTTACAAATACGTATATAAATTGTTAATTGTCCTTATTCTTCCGCTTTATAAGAGACAGAGAAGAGTATACAGGCTATGTCTTCGATGGCTTATTATTGTCACAGTTATACAGCAAAACGAAAATCCACCTAAGCAGGAAGCTTAACACCAGGCTAACTTGTTCTAAAGGTAGACAACTCATGGAGTATAATATTTTTTTTTAATGTTGACAATATGCTACATAACTCTTTTGATGTATTCTTTTGTGATCTTCGAGGAATGTTTTTTCATTCAAGAAACAAATGTGCAAGGGATATATCGCGTCAGATAACATTTCTTGTGTTTACTGTCCATTGTCTCAATGCTTTCTTGATCACAATTGCATTGGCAAATATTTATATTTATATTTTTTGTTATTTTTTTTTATATCTCATATTAGAGGAGACAGAGAAGCGTATGCGTGATATGCCACTTGTGGCTCATCATTATCACGGTTTCTCAACAAAATGAATGTCGACCCAATGATGAAGTTTACCATCCGGCTCGTATTTTATAGCGGCAAACAACTCCAAGAACTATATTATTTTCTCTATTGACTTCTATGCAAGTGACCTCCCCTGAGTTGTATTCTGATGTTTGCTTTAGAGGAATCATTTGACGCAAGGGAAACATCTGTTAATGTAACACTTTTATGTTTACTGATCTTTGTCTCAAATCATTCTTGATCACAGTCTGATTTTTGTAAATAGTTATTTGTATGTTTTGTATTATTTTCATTCTCTCTTTATGGAATAGATCGACTAGATCGGCGCTATATTTTCGATGGCTTATCATTGTCAGTGTAGAGAAACAAAATGGAAGACCGAGCAGCTAGTAAGTTTAACAACCAGGTTCTTTGCTATGGATGTAGACAACTCGCGAACTATAATGTTCTCCCAGTGTGCACTACTTCCACTGACATGTGTTTCTTTACTGATCTTAAGACGATTGATTTGATGCAAGGAAAATATCTCTTCCTTTAACACTAAAATCGTTTAATGACGTTTGTCTAAATGCTTTTTTGCTGGCAATTGCATTTGAAAATATTTATATCATGTTTTGATTATCTTTCTTCTCTCATTAACATTTCTAGTTTATATTCACGTTTGTCTCAAACTATCTTTACAACAATTGCATGTACAAATATCTATATGAATTCTTAATTGTCCTTATTCTCTGTTTTATAAGAGACAGAGAAGAGTATACAGGCTATGTCTTCGATGGCTTATTATTGTCACAGTTATACAGCAAAACGAAAATCCACCTAAGCAGGAAGCTTAACACCAGGCTAACTTGTTCTAAAGGTAGACAACTCATGGAGTATAATATTTTTTTTTTAATGTTGACAATATGCTACATAACTCTTTTGATGTATTCTTTTGTGATCTTCGAGGAATGTTTTTTCATTCAAGAAACAAATGTGCAAGGGATATATCGCGTCAGATAACATTTCTTGTGTTTACTGTCCATTGTCTCAATGCTTTCTTGATCACAATTGCATTGGCAAATATTTATATTTATATTTTTTGTTATTTTTTTTTTATATCTCATATTAGAGGAGACAGAGAAGCGTATGCGTGATATGCCACTTGTGGCTCATCATTATCACGGTTTCTCAACAAAATGAATGTCGACCCAATGATGAAGTTTACCATCCGGCTCGTCTTTTATAGCGGCAAACAACTCCAAGAACTATATTATTTTCTCTATTGACTTCTATGCAAGTGACCTCCCCTGAGTTGTATTCTGGTGTTTGCTTTAGAGGAATCATTTGACGTAAGGGAAACATCTGTTAATGTAACACTTTTATGTTTACTGATCTTTGTCTCAAATCATTCTTGATCACAGTCTGATTTTTGTAAATAGTTATTTGTATATTTTGTATTATTTTCATTCTCTCTTTATGGAATAGATCGACTAGATCGGCGCTATATTTTCGATGGCTTATCATTGTCAGTGTAGAGAAACAAAATGGAAGACCGAGCAGCTAGTAAGTTTAACAACCAGGTTCTTTGCTATGGATGTAGACAACTCGCGAACTATAATGTTCTCCCAGTGTGCACTACTTCCACTGACATGTGTTTCTTTACTGATCTTAAGACGATTGATTTGATGCAAGGAAAATATCTCTTCCTTTAACACTAAAATCGTTTAATGACGTTTGTCTAAATGCTTTTTTGCTGGCAATTGCATTTGAAAATATTTATATCATGTTTTGATTATCTTTCTTCTCTCATTAACATTTCTAGTTTATATTCACGTTTGTCTCAAACTATCTTTACAACAATTGCATGTACAAATATCTATATGAATTCTTAATTGTCCTTATTCTCTGTTTTATAAGAGACAGAGAAGAGTATCCAGACTATGTCTTAGATGGCTTATCATTGTCACGGTTATTCAGCAAAGTGAAAGTACACCTAAGCAGGAAGCTTAACACCAGGCTATTTCGTTATAGAGGAAAATACTCAAGAAAATATAATGTTTTCTTAGTGTGCAGTATGAAGTTATCTCTTTTGAATTGTGATCATGAGACGATATGTTTTGGTAGAAGAAAATTATGTCATCATGATATTTCTTTTGTTTACAGACGATTGTCTAGATAATTAATTGATTATAATTACATTTTGTATAAATAGCTATATGTATATTTTTATTATTTGTCTTCTTTCTTTTTCGTCAAAGACAGCGATGCAAATGCTCGTTTTTTCTTCAATAACTTATAAATGTGACGGTTAGTCAACAAAATGAATGTCCACCAGAAGTGCAGATTTAACACACAGCTGCTGTGTTACAGAAGCAGACAAGTCAAGGAACTATAATCTATTCTTATTGAATAAATTTGGAATTTACATCAATTAAATAGTATTCTTTAGTGACCTTCAGACGACTGATTATATTGTCATAGAACGTTTCAAGTGTTTTCTCACGTTTGTATGAAATCTGTATTGATCACAATTGCATTAACAAATAGTAATATGCATTGTTTATTATCTCTTTTCATAAGAGACAAAGTAGCGAGTCCAGGTTATATCTTCGATGACTTTATCATTTTCACCGTGTTTCAACAAAGCAAACTTCTACGTAAGAAGGAAGCCTGGCACCCCTCTAATTATTTTAAAAGATGAAGAAAACCCAAGGCACTATATTTTCTCATTCTCCTTTGAATTGCGGTTCTTTATTTATATTCAGACGATTCATAGGACGCAAATATCTCGCCATATAACATTTCTTTTGTTTGCTGATGTTTATCGCAGTGTCTTCTTGGTCGCAATTGCATTTGCAAATATTTATAGTTATCTTTTTATTGTTTTTCTTCTCTCATTTTGTATCAGCGCTATATTCTCGATGGGTTATCATTTTCAAGGTTCTTCAACAAAATCGGCGTCCACTCAAATAGCAAGATCTTGCTAGTTTATTACTGAGCTGGACATCTCCAGAAACCAGAAACTATAATTTTTTTTCTTTTTCTTTGTTTTGTAAAGCAAGCAAGTTACCTCCCATGAATTGTATCTCTTATGTAATCTTCAAACAATATTTGTGATGCAGGTAAAATACGTATTCATTTAACATTTCAATTGCTTAATGACATTTGTCTCAGTAATTTCTTGATCACAATTGTATTTATAAATATGTATATTTGTATTGTTTCTTATTTTTCTTATATGTTTTTTTTAGATAGACAGAAGAGCGTATCCACGCTGTCTGCAATGAGTTATCATTGTTACGGTTATTCAACACAATGAAGCTACATCTAAACAGCAAGTTTAACATCCGGCTAGTTTGTCATAGAGACTGAAGATTCTAGGTACTATGAAGTTTTCTTATTAAGCATACAGAAAGTTTCCCTGCTCTGTTTATAAGAGACAGAAAAGCGTATCGACAGTGGCTTATCATTCTCACGGTTTTTCAATAAAATGAAAGTCCGCCCAAGCAGCAAGCTTGACAACTGGCTAGTCTGTTGTCAAGGTAGATAATGCAAGGAGCTAAAATATATTCTCATTTGAAATTTGTTTAAATACTTCTCTTCCATGGAATTCCTTTGTGCACTTTAGTTGATTCGTTCGATGAAAATAAATTATATCGTTTCTCAACAGTGTTTAAAGATGTTTGTCTCAACGCTTTATTGATCCGAATTACAATTAAAAATCGTAATATGCGTATTCTTTGTTCCCCCTTCTTATTAGAGACGGTGAAGCGTATTAGGTCCCGGTTATTCAACAAAATGATTGTCCGCAAAACAGCAAGTTTAACACCCGGCTACATTGTTATAGAGGAAGATAACTCCAAGCACTAAAAGCGTTTACTCATTTGAATATTATGCAAGTTACCTCCCCTGGTTTGTATACTTTTTTCTTCAGAGGGTTTATTTGACGCAAGGATAATATCTGGTAATATAACATTTTTTGAGTTTACTGATGTATGTCTGAAAAATACTGCATTTTGCAAAAAAAGTGTTATGTACATTTTTTATTCTTCTTTTCTCTTTTTGTAAGAGATCAATAGCGTATACACGCCATGTTTCCAGTGGTTTGCCATTTTCACGGTTCTTCAACAAAATTAAATCCAACGAGCCAACAAGTTTAACATTTGTTATGGAGATATACAACTCCGCGAACTATAATATTTTCTTACCGTGCAGAATGCAAGTTATCCCACTGGAACTGCATTTCTTTTGTGGTTGTCAGACGATAATTTTCTTATATATATATATATATATATATATATATATATATATATATATATATATATATATATATATATATATATATATGTCGTGTTACGTATATGTAATGAAATTGCTTGTGTGTTAGTTTTCAAATTTCTTTTTTATTTTAACTTTGTTTCATTACAGTTTATTGTAATGATTATTTTCACGGGATTCGATATTTTTCCAGTAAATTCAGTTTGTATAGAACGTAAAAGCTATTACATTAGCACTATTGTTAGCTCACTCTGGTTCATAGATTTTGTAAACATCGAGTGAAGACGATTGGCTATTGCCAAGGTCATTTCGGCCCACGTGTTAGCTATGATTGTAAACAGTCTTTCTTTTATTTTTTTATATATTTTCAGTGTGTTAATTTGGTTCTTAGATAGGGCTGTTCTTGCCTACGTGATAAATTTCATTTTTTTTTATTGCGCTGTTTAAATGTTAAGAGACCACGTGACCCATCACGCCGGACAGGGATGATGTTTTAGTTGGGTTTAATACTCATTCCGAGAGCTTTCCAGTCAGTCGTATTCTTAACACCTTGACGGTACAAGCTGTTTCAATTGTTGAAGCCAGATTATTTTTTGAAGTTCATCTGTTTTTTTGGAATTTAATAATTTATTCTCTAGAAGATTAAACAAGTGTACTTTTTTATAAAAAAATTCTGGGACAAAGAAACTCAGTGGAAATTTTTTTCTTCTGGAATTCTATACAGAAACATAAACTGTGTTTCATTCATGTTACCATCAGTACAGGCAACATCTGACGCTATTGCCTCCATACTGGAATTACATCGAGATTCGAACCCGAATTCAATTAGAACTGTTTAGTGATAGGACTTATATTTTTCAATCTCATGATTATATTTTGGATTATATTCTCAAGCCGTAAATCCTATTTCCAATTTTTACGTTGTTTTCAAGGAAATAAATTATTTTGTTAAAATATGCAAAGCTTGTTGGCTTCACTCTTTTCTCTTATTATTTTTGCACGATCCTACACGTAACAGTCGTAGCATAGCATTTATTTTATTTCCTGAGGTTTGTTTCAATACTGCACTGATCACAATTACATTTACAAATATTTGTATGTATATTTTCATTATTTATCTTCTCTCTTTTTGTAAGCAATTGAAAATCGTATCGAGTCTATGCCGCTGTTGGCTTATGATAGTAAGAGCTATTCAACAAAACGAAAGTCCACCCAAACAGAAAGTTTAACACCCAGCTAATTTCTTATTAAAGAAAACACCTCCAGGCACTATAATTGCTTTTGAACAGTATGGAAGTTATTTCCTTTTAATGTATTATTTTCGTGACGTTAGACTATTTATTTGATGCAAGAGAATGATATTGGCATATAACATTTGTAATGTTTACTCACTTTTGTCTCAAAACTGTAGTGTGTTATACAAGATCATTTACAAATATCTATGTATTTTGTTTTTCTTATCTCATTGTACGAGAGACCGAGAAGCGATTAATGCTACGCCTTCGATGACTTATCATTGTTACAGTTATTTCACAAAATGAAAGTCCACTGAAGCAGCAAGTTTAACACCCAGCTAGTGTGCTATAGAGGTAGACAACTCGAGACACTATGACATTTTCTGATTTGAATAATATGTAGTTTAGCTCCCTTCAATCGTCTTTTTGTATTTTTCTGAGATTTTGAGGTTTCTTACTCCATCAGTTATACTTCGCGCCATATATAGCCTATCTTGCCCCGAGAAATGACGTTAAAACCCAAAACAACAATGACAACAGCAACAGAAATTAAGATATGATACGTGACAGATTCTGGGGAAGAGTTGAGTGTAAGCGAGGTAACCGAATATTTAGTGACTGTGACTAAATTATCATCAGTAATAGTTCTGCCTCCTGTGAGCTGAATACCACAAATCATTAACATGAAACAAATGTACTTGTTTGGCATATCGTACAATAAGGTCTTCTTTTATCTTCGTCTTTATCTTAATCTTAAAAAACAGTCCAAGAGAGATAATTAAAAATAAAGCCTCTGCATATAACTGCAGGTAATGAAAGAGTTGTGCCCCTTATTAACTTAACAATTACGACCGACACTAGTTGCACTAGGGTCAATTGATGCCTACGGATTTATAAATGAATACGATATCATGCGGAAATATGGAGAGTAACATGAGAAATATACATGCAGATTTTAATATTTGTCTAGTTTGCAGACATGTATGTATTTGTTATTTGTGTATGTAGATGTGCGTGCATTTAGTTAGGTATGCTTATCATATTGCTATAAAATTTAAAAAAAAAAAAACAAAAAACAAAAAACAAACTATGTTGGTAGTATGGATTTTCGAGGAAGAAAAGCTGACGTTGAAATAATTTTGCTGAATTACCACCCAGCTTCTAAGTTCTTGTATTTACTGACTAAATACTATGCCACCAAACATTTTGTCAGACGAACAAGAAACTATATAGACGGTTAGAAGCTAGTATTACTGTGAAAGCTATGAATGGGACACAAATCTTTTACTTTTCCTTCATAAGGCAACATTATCTTGAGTTGTCTCTCTTAGACTGTTCTTGAATTGAATGCCGTTGCATTGCCGACTCTCACAACAATATGAGAGAGAGAGAGAGAGAGAGAGAGAGAGAGAGAGAGAGAGAGAGAGAGAGATGATGATTCACGGTTGAGCAAAAATCTATAAAGTATGGGTTAACTTCTCCAACTCGTAATGCAAGAGTCACTGGTGCGATGACGTCCAGGCCACTCTGGGACGGCTTCATTGGTGTATCCTTTATATTTCCCCGGCATGCTCTAGCCAATAACTTTAAAAGATACATATAAAGCAACGAAAAACATATTCCTGTAATACATAATACCATCATTAAAGCCCAGTTAGTACATACATCCTTGCAAAAAATAAATACCTATGCAGTGTAGAGGAAAGGTGATTGCAGATTAAGACACGCATGTCTTAATTCATACGTACGTAAATACTTGCATACTTTGACCTATTGAGGTCTCATCGTTTCTTTCTATACGGAATGACCCTTGAAATATCAACCTGATACAAAATATCATCAACAATAGTTTCAAAGGCCATACATGTAAGAATAACTGCTGATTATGTCTCTGTTTATAGGATTTTTCAGGGTGTAAAATATCTATATTAAATTCATATATATATATATATATATATATATATATATATATATATATATATATATATATATATATATATATATGCAGAGGCACATGAAACTGGCAAATATAGATAATTGAAAACAGCTTCCTTATGAACTTGTGAAGTGAGTCTGGATGGAGTTATCATTCTTATTATAGTTCAATGATAGGTTTTTTAGTTTCTGATGGTAGGAAAATATATATTTGCTATAAGGAAACGATATTGAAATTAAATGTCCGATAACTGCTACAGTAACAGTGAGCAATAAATCTCAGGTATGTAAATATATAACTCTGCTGTGAACGGAAAACGGCCAAAGTACAAATTTACAGTTCAAGCGAAATTAGGTAATACATATATCCGTCTATCCATATAGACACACACACACACACACACGCACACACACATATATATATATATATATATATATATATAATATATATATATATATATATATATATATATATATATATATATATATAGAAAGCAGTATATTTATATCTCTTTCAAATCTGGATACAATATGTATTTATATCACTGTCGTTCTGTCAGTACACAGTCAAAGAGAGATAACTCGAAATAATATTACTACCTAACGGGTAGTGTCAGAATAGACCTATAACCCTCACTTCTTCCACCTCAACTCTAAGGACAACAGTTTCCTCAGTACTTCCCATTTCTTTCTGATCATTATGAAAATAATGAAAGATATTTCATGTCAGTGAACTCCTGGAAGACTCGTTTAAGACATACTGGATTGTACCATTGTTGTAGATCGACACATTCAAGACTATTGACACTTCAACACATTCAATATTATTTGTGCATCAATACACTTAAGGCTACTGAAATTTATTCGGAACATTCTATACTTTGGGCGTGTGATGGGACATTTTTAGGATACTTTAGGGTTTTAATTCACAATACGGTAAACGTCTTTTGAATTTTCATTTTTCAATCTAGTGAAAAAATTATTTGCTTCATTGTAGTTCAATTATTGGTTTTATTTCTTTCTTGTTACTTAGTTTAAGACTTAGAGTCGTAACAACGTACATTTATGCACGCGTGCACGCACACACATACGTGGATACATACATACGCACACACACATATACACATGCACGTACGCACGCACACATATATGCATACATACATGCATACATACATACATACATACATACATACATATATTCTTTCCATCTTTTCCACATACTGCTTAACTGGTAAAGCAGTTTTATTTTAAATTGTATGTGTCAGTATCCTAGCAGGGAAAATAGCTATATAAACCCAATTAGCAAAAGTGTTATAGGCCATTCTTTGAAGTTAAGACACCTTTCGACAATTCGATTTCTGCTTTTTCCTTAAGTGGTTTCATATTATTATGACAGAATATTGTTTCCGTCTGTATATCTCTCTCCAGAATAATACTATTTTATAATCCTGTTCCTGCAAATTGATTCAACATAATGATAAATAAATCCTTTATTTCTGAATTGATACGAGTGCTCATATTTATTTATTTTATTGATGGTCCTTATTCTAATTGTATGTGCTTGTTTTTGGTTTATCTTTTATCTGGAGTAACGGGAAGGAAATGTATAACAA
Source organism: Megalonaias nervosa (assembly GCA_016617855.1). Lineage (NCBI taxonomy): Eukaryota > Metazoa > Mollusca > Bivalvia > Unionida > Unionidae > Megalonaias > Megalonaias nervosa. The sequence continues at coordinate 35,665 of JAECUM010028573.1, read as the reverse complement.
CAGGTTAAACGGCATCATGAACAAGCGTTATGTATCATAGCACCTCAGGTCTATTATGATCTATTGCCTCGCATGGTACATCATTTATCGCTAATGACCCCATGTGGTTACAAAAGCAAAAAGGACATTTATCACAATGTTAATTGATTTGGCAGGATACGTAGAGAAATTGTAAGAATTCGAAAATATCGTATTATTGTGTGTGTGTGTGTGTGTGTGTGTGTGTGTGTGTGTGTGTGTGTTATAGCACTGTATACTGTTTCATCTATTTGTTTAGCCGTACTGTTTCCACTTTAAATGGAGGTGTCGTGTTATAAATGATACAGCTATTTAAAATAGTTACAGAAAATTGAACACACGATCTACTTACTGAGGCCTTCTAAAAAATGGCTTAAATCAGTGGCCTCAAACGCGCTGTCCGGGTGCCGCATGCGCCCGCCAAGCCGTATACTGTGGCCCGCAATACGATTGGCGTCCCAAGGTGTCATTTGAGATAACAAATGTGGTGCTGCCCTTGGGCCATCGCAAATGCTCTCATGCGGCCCTCGGGGTGGTTTGAGTTTGAGACCCCTTGACTTAAATTCACTGCTGCTCCTCCAATCTATTTTTCTGTAGTCTGTGCTCGTATTTCAGCTACTACCACTCTCTTGTTGCTGACATTATTGTTAATTGTAAGACTGCGATACAAATGCAATAAATACGTCTTCTGTTGTCAACATTGCCACAATAACAAATACATTACGAACACGAAAACCTACCCCAACTCTTATATTATTGCTCGTCCCACTACTGCCACTAATGTTACTACAGCTACTAATGCTAGAATGTTGCTACATCACGCGCTAGCATTACTGCTACAATATTACTGCTGATAACACTAAATCTGCTGCTGATGTCCCTATCATGATCGCTGGCGATACTACTGTTTATGTGTCTGCTATTGTTTGTATTGCCCCTGTTGTTATTATTAGACTTTGTATGTACTATGTTCGCCCAACTGTGTGTGCATTCATAACGTTGTGCAAGATATTTCCCAACGACACTAATAAACATTATATATTCTAATTGTTTTCTTAGTATTCTTTGGAGACTTTCGAGGTTTGACTGTTGTTCTATTGGGGTGTGGGGGTAGACGTGTCCAGGTTCAGGCATGTCAGTTTTCGGTTCATGTCACTTGTACAAGTAAACCAGCCAATAATTATGTTTTCCACCGCTTTGAAAGTTGCATCCTAAACTGTTCGAATTTAGTTATTATTACTCAATCTTCGTGCAACACTAATAAAAAGTTTTCTTCTCATTATCGTAAATTATTACATAACAATGTGTCTGGAAATAGTCTGTATTTCTAGTTACAAAATCTGCTCAGAAATGCAGTCTCTGATTGAAAAGATATATGTTATATTACGACTCTATGGTCGTAAAATAAGTAATAAAAAAGAGCAAAAACCAGCAAGTTTTGTAAAATCCAACAAATAATTTATTTCCACAGAATACAAAGTGCAAAATGTTAAACGAACTCAAGGAAGTACGGAATTACGAATTGATTTAAAACAATGCTAGAATTTCTAACTCAAGTCCTAATAATTGAAGTTCTGAAGAAATCTTATTTGGTATTCCAAAATAAATGCAGCTCTGGAAGTGTTGATATCGCTGTGATGGCATGTGCCGTAGTGATGTGCAAACAGTATTTGGTCGAATCACAATAATACAATCCAAGAATATATCCTTATTGGATTTTCACTCTAATTTCATGTCTCTATTTCCAAGAATGTTACTTTTGAGCACTAAGAATTGCCAGAGAAAAATAACTTGAATTATATACTTGGAATAAATAAATTCCAGCCTAATTGAAATACTGGACACAACGAGAATACAGCTAATTTTGAGTAGATGTTACAGCACGAATGAATTATTTCTGGACAAACAAGATTACATAGTCCTCTATTTGACGTCAGGTCACAATTAGCATTTTCTAAAAAAAAAAAAAAAAATATTACCTAATTGACTAATTCATTGAAGAAGGTTCCAAACGTTTACAAGATAAATATTTAGTTATAAATTTTAGGTATGTTACTAAATTTGTGATACAAAATGTGGTAAACAACAGGTAGATCTGGCAGTTCACGGGGAATTTCCAATGTTCTGGACTCAGAATGAGATAAACACGTTGCTTACAAACACAAAATAAAAGAATCAGGTCAGATAGCAAATGAACATGATTCTGGACAAGGTCATTTCCAAAGTACAATTATCCACAGCATATAAGAAAAACCTAACAAAGAATGCAGATTAAATGACCACAGCAGATATCAAATTCTCAAAAATAGCACCCATTACTGAAATAGCCTGTACCCAAAACCTCCATGGCCGTATCACTTGTACGTGTTTACTTTTTTAAAATCAAGAGCTCAGAGAGGTTCTTACCACCAGTCGGATAAAGTTGCTGACTGGTTGTTTCGATATGCAGCGTTCTTAAAAATGATTTAGTTGAAATATTTGCACAATGTCAGCTTGAAAATTCTACGCGAAGTGTTCGCAAATCGCCAGAGTGTGACATTCTCAACAAATGGTTACTTCTTTTGCTTCTTACCAATTGTTAATATATCACAATGCACATAAAAGGTCAATACACGTAAATATATATGTGCATTTAACAGAAAAAAAAGAAACAGAAACAAAGAGAAGAAAAGAGCCACACTATCGATAAAAATGAGATGGATAGGTCTTTATGACACTCTCAAGCAGTGCTGATAACTGAGTCACGCAAGAGTCTGGTTGAAAGTGAAGTTGGCATCTGCAGCAAGTCGGTCGAACAGAAATAACTCAAACTCTAGCTGCGCTTGCTACTAAGTTAGAAAAATGTTTTTGAAAGCATATTAGCATTGCCTTTGAATAAGAGAATAAAGTTCAGTTAATGTTTTCATAGCAAGACTTTCATTTCACGGCAAGCTCGCATTTAACTTGCATTCGAGTTGAATTAATGCAAGGACTTCCTTGTTTCATCTCCTTGAAATTATTGACAAATATTTGAAGTGGTCTGTTTGTGAAATGTTCATATATGAATGTTCCCGTGATGAAAATATAGAATGATATGAGCAATAGTTTTACATGCAATTAATATAAATATACACACCATTCCAGTCAGATGGGCATAGTTTTTTTCACTTTTCACATCGAGTACATAGTCTGGTTTATAGCTGATTCAATGTATATGAATGACCTAATGATGTCTAAGGGAGATAACTCAATATAGTATCAATCCTTGTAGGAAGATTTGCAGATTTATGTTCCATTAGCACATGCATAGGAATTATAATCGATATTCATCTTTGTAATTGATAGTTTGTTTAACAATATTTCTGGAAATATTATTTGATCTTTCCTTGATCGAACATGCATAAAATTAACATCTTATTTAATGTTAAAGACCACTTAACTAACACAAATATATTCAAAGAAGCAGATAATTAATTATACGAAGAAAGAAACCTAAAAAGAGAAAACTAAGAACAAAAAGTAAAACAGTTAAGACAAAAATAAATAAAAAATAAATCTGAATAAATTGCATATATATATATATATATATATATATATATATATATATATATATATATATATATATATATATAATAGAACCTTGTCACACATACATGCATACATCTAGATACATGATTCATAATACATTTGTTCGAATTCCTTGTATATTGAACCGTAATCCAGTAATGTGTAACGTTTAACAATATTTATTTTGCGATTTACAGTATAAAAAGTTCTCTCAAAGAAAATATGTACAAAAGCTTATCTGCAAGAACTTTTCACGACATAATGCGAAATATATATATATATATATATATATATATATATATATATATATATATATATATATATATATATATATATATATATATATATATGCACAAACCAAACACAAAAAAATCCCAAACAGAACCGCAAGTATTTCCATATTTTTATGATATATACTCTGTCTCTCACTCTAGTCTGGAACGAGAATATTGTGATTTACAATCACGTTCTTATAATGAACACAAAAACGAAAATAAATGATTCATTTCTGAATACATACGATTGTCCACATTTATTTGCTTGTTTGTATTAATTTTATATTTTTGTTTAGTTTTGCCTTTTTCCTGGCAACGGAGAAGAGAAATACCTATTGCATATGACAGCGGTTATCAGCCTTAGTATCCTAATATCTCACGTGGTACAGCACAAATGAATGAGGATTCAATGTGTTCGCGCAGGCGAAATACAGCATTTATGAGAATGATGACTGAGTTGGTGAGATGTACAAAGAACACGTAAGTAATTTTACAATAATTGTGTGTGTGTGTGTGTGTGTGATTTCTTATTACGTTATATACTATTTATGCTATCTTCTAACTCTAAAATGGATGTGCCGAAGGATGGTAAATAACAGTTATTTTAAACATTTTTTAAAAGTTGAATGTATGTTAATAAATTCTAGCTTAATGCAAAAACTTGAAAAAAAAAATTGGCCTAAAGGTACTGCTACTCCTCTCTTCTCTTGTTTTCTTCTGCCATTTCTTTTCCTCATCTTTCGGTCTCAACCACTATTGTTGCTTCTACTGCACTGCAGTAAATGCATGTTGGATGACCATCACTGTCACAATAACATGTACACTACGCAGAATTTAACAATCACTACTAATATTAAAGCTGCTTCCACTACCAACACTACCAACGTTATTATTATTATTATTATTATTATTATTATTATTATTATTGTTATTGTTGCTGTTGTTGTTGTTATTATTATTACTATTAGTGTTGTGTTTATTATTTTTATTATATTATTATTCGCTTTCTATGTCCATGCTCACTTGTTTCCATCAGTGTGTATATATAGTTTCTTAACTGCGTTTCATTGTTCGTGATGGAAACTTTAAAACTTCGAATATGATTTGAATGGGTCCACAAATAGTATCCTTTCTCTGTAAGGGATGGATGAGGTGTGAGGGCTAGAATGTGAGTGAAGTTGGATAAGAAGAGGATGAAGTACTGAATAAAGAATGTGTCCTGTTCGACATCGGTGCAGATATTTGGTAAATACTGTTACTACTACTACTGATCACCAACACCATTAACATCATCATTGTTGTATTTAGCGTCACAAACATGCACACTGAGCGAAGCAATGCCTCCACGTTTATTATGACTGTCATCTTACATTGATACCGTTGTTACTTCAGCGGCTTCCTACTACTACTACACCGCTCTGTTGCTCCCACTACTGCTGCTGTCGTTACGGCATCTTTCTGTAATTTGAAAAAAGTAGCTTAGATACCCGAAGACTTGATTCACGTTGTACATGCTTTCCTTTCATAAGACAAAACTAAACGACTTCATGTGCTTCATTTTCTGTCTATATACAAAAGGTCCATAAGTCTTATATCGCTGCAGCAGCTTGATTGTAATTCAAAATCATGCCATGGTTTCCGAAATGTCTTGAACGTAATTGTACATGATTTTACGTTTTTAACATAATCCTACATTAAATGTATAAATAAGGAAAGGAATATATATATATATATATATATATATATATATATATATATATATATATATATATATATATATATATATATATGGGATTGTACAAGATAACTATTACAAGCACTGTTTGCTGAGACCTTGATCACATTTTTCATCTGACATTTCAGAAATGGGACGCATCTGCAAAGAAATAATAGTAGTATTTTTCTGAGGCAAAGATGTTGAAACAGATGCAGATTTGAATGAGACTTCTGTCTGATTATAAGTATGGTTTTGGACGATTAAAATGATAGGCAGTTCGCCATATCTTTTTATAGATTAGAACATCACAAAAGAAGTTTAACGCACAAATACAACACAATGTTACATGTTTGCTCCATTAAGGTTTATCTACAGTTATGAATTTGTGAAGAAACCTCTCCCCCTCAAAAAAAATACCTCCCCCCCCAAAAAAAACCAAACAAAAAAAGCAAATCTTTCTGTCTGTTTATCTATAATGCTTTGCACTGTTACAGAAGAGAAATGACCACACACTTACAGTGTCTTTATTGAGTTCCACGTTTGAATGTTATATGTGCTTAAGAGATTTCGTTGCAGGCAATGATGACTAAACAACTACATGTATGTATATTCTTACAGATATAGACATCTCGGGAATGTGCAGGTTACCTCCCCTGAATCATTATGCTTATTCACTTGAGAGTTTCACCTTTGTTCAAAACAAATGCAAGACCACATATTCAAAAAGGTGAGAAACAAGTAGTGTCTCAGATAGGCATATAAATCAAAGCACACCTAATTATCTGCCTATTAATCGTATACACCTACCTCACCTGACATCGAATGTTTACATGATCTTTAAACAATGTATTCCGATGCAAGAAATATCTCTGATATTTCATTTATTGTGTTCTTTGGTGCATGCATGGAAACTTTCTTTGATCACGATCGAATTTTTAGATATTGGGTAATTTTTCTTAGTCTTATTATGTTTATTTAGGTAATGTTTAACTCCACTAACGGTTTGATGAAATATTTTATCTTACCGAACTTTTATTATTCAATCATTTATTGCTTGATCACCTTTTTTCCCCGATAATAATCGAGTTTTATACACATAACGACACACATTTTCTAATTATTTGCACTCGTTTGAATTAAGATTGCACTTTTTCTCGTAAAAGTGTGATGTAAAATTACAAGCGTATCCTAATGTGTGCAAATATCTGTCTTTTAGTGCTGGTGCATTGTTATATGACCGAGCCAATTGAATGTGGACAGTATTTGATTGAGCCATTTGAATGTGGAACGCAGTTAAGTGAACCATTCAAATGTGGATCGGACTTGAATTTACTACGGGTTAATTATTAACAGCACCTCAAAATCAACTGAGGCAAGACCAGGCCTTTTGCTAAAGGTTTACAAGTAAATGAGATTTTGTATGCAAGTCAAATGCAAAATGTACAACTTGTGAGAACATAACCTCCCAGCATCTAATATACTGTTAAATTATGAATATTTCTGAATGAATCAGTTGATTTTTTGTACTATGGTGTTGGCCACAATGTAGCATTCCCTTTTTCAATTTACATCTTCAACTCAGAAAATTTGTAAGAATCTGTTAAATAATCACTTATCTCTTTCTCTTAATCAAAATGTTTTGAAGGAGTACTAATTTAGTAAAACATTTGTATTGTCATGTAAAGTTACAAGATACGGATCATCCTACACATGTGGAATCTTGATATCTATCCAAATTGGATCTTGATATGTCGTTAGGAGACTTTAATGCAGACCATGTTTACATATAACATCTTAAGATAAGAGGAGGCTATCGACGGGACAGCGGAGAAAATTCTTATGGAGGCTGGCAACTTCACGAACCCCAAACTGTCGTTTCTTTATAGCCGTGTGCAAGTTTTCTCCCCCCCCCCCCCCAAGCATGAGAACACATCAGAGCCATATATGAAAATGCTCGAATTGGAAAACCAATGAGAAGATAGTGTTTAATCACATGCTCCCCAATAAAGGTCTCTATTATACTCAGTCGAGTTCTCATGTTCACGAAATCCCACTTAACGTAAGCGAACTACCTGCCAAGACAACACGATCATAAAGTTAAATTTATTTGCGTTCTGAAGTTTGAGTGAGCATATTCGAAGCTCTGATACTCGATCTCTAGAGAGCAAATGTCAAAGGTCATTTGAATTACATGATAATGTATTCCAGATAAAACGAATGCGCGTTCTCAGGCTCGAATATGCAATATTGAAACATAAAATATAATAGTTGGTTAAATCACAGGATGTCTCTTATGATCATGTGTTTCAGACCGTAGATCGCATATTCCAGCCATGAAAGCGCGAATCACTTTTCGATCGGGAGAGAAATCAAGTAATAAGCAATACCCATAGCTCGATTAATTGGTACTTGGTATGTGATTGAATAATTACTTCGGACTAACTCTTTCGACCTCGCGTAATCACGCGTCGAGATCACGAATTTTTTTTTTTTTTTTTTTTTGTTTTCTGTTATGCTCTCGATTGCTTGCCATAGTCACTGTTGTTCAAATCGAAAGGAATGCCCACTAAAGCAGCAAGCTTGATACCCTCATAATATTCTAATGAGGTAGACAACTCAAGGCACACGCACATGTTTGGCATTTAAACATTATGGAAGTTACCTCCCTTTAATATCGCACGCGTGTCTGTGTGGGAGAGACCTTAAGACAATGCGTTTGATGCAATGAAAGTATCTCATATAACATTATATTTTTGTGTATCAGCAGTTTCTTGATCACAATTTCTTTCGCAAACTTTTATAACTTTATTTTTTTTCTCTCTATATATAAGATGGTGAACATTCTACCATTGTTTAACTGAATGAATTTCGCAAACCGACTTTATTATTATTTATTACATTATCAATCACTGACCTTTCTAGATAATTATGGAATTTTGTACACAAAAGAAAACCAGGTATTTTTGCTTGAATATACTACTAGACGGTTCCTAATGGTTGGTGACTGTTATATTTGGTTTATATGGTACTTTAGTCTGTAGTAAACAAAATTCTAAGCTAAAGGTGAAAGCGTATTATATAACGCGGTCATGACTTCTCCTACAGTCGTACAGCAAGGTCAACGCGGGTCGTAATAAACGATACGAAAATGTACAAATCACAAATATAAACAAAACGTTTAAACCGTATTGTTCGGTTCAAATGCTGATGCATTCACAAAGTGTATATTGGAAAATATTAAACTACAGGATAGTGTATTTTTCTTACAAATCAGTTATTCCAAATGTTGCCTCCATTTTTATTTAAAAGCAGGAAATTTTACAATTGTGTCTGACGACACAGTCGTTTCTTTAACTTTCATAGAAAATTCCAAATCAAATTTACTATAAAGTTTGCTATCAGTAAATCTATTAAGGTGCAGTATCATTCAATAATAATAATAATAATAATAATAATAATAATGATAATAATAATGAATAAAATATAGAAAGAAATTCTCAATAGATAATGTGATTATAGTTAAAATCTCCTATTGATGAGACTACTATTACTACAAATATTTTGTCCTCACTTTCCTCTTAGACATCACCAACACTTTGCGCATTATTTGATCATGATTATGGTAATACTGCAGCAGCTACAATAATATGCATGATAAATTATTATTATTATTATTATTATTTAGAAAGTATACAGACTAAAATATGCAGTGTGTGAGTCTGAGAGAGAGAGAGAGAGAGAGAGAGAGAGAGAGAGAGAGAGAGAGAGTTGATTCAATTTAAGAGTATTAAACTGATAATTTTCGTTTGACACAAGTGTTATAACATGGTCATATTAACGGTATTTATCCCTTAAAAGAGAACGAGTTCAATTCTCCAAGACTTACTGTATGATCAATATATTCAATTTACTCAGTTGATCATGTATTTACATGTAGGTCTATCCTATGATGAACTGCTTTTTTCATATGATAAAGAAGAATTAATTTTACCTGATTTTAATCACTATCAATCACCCAGATTAAGAAAATGATACCAGTTACTGCCTAATTAAAACTTTACTAAACCTAGAAGTAAATGACAACGCATTCATAATAAGAAGCAAACCCATGTTTTTATTTATTTATTTATTTATTTATTTATTTATTTATTTATTATTATCATTATTATTATTATCCGATTTTCGCAAACTTGTGTGTGAATGCCACAGTGTTGCTTTTGATTTTCGTTTGCAAGTATGTGTCACTGAATTGCATGTACATAATGGTCCTGTCTGGATTTTTGTCGCGTATCGACAGCTACTGGCACGCGAAATTAATTTAAATGCGCACTCTTTAGTTTGAGTATTGTGGACACCTTTTAAAGCCACCAAAGTAAGCCACTGTTCTCTAAGAGCGCCAAGACTGCACATCTCCTTTTACTCTGCCACCTGTTAGCCTGTTAGAGTTGACCATAATTTGTTTTTCTTGTTGGCTGTACCTATCATAGTAAAAAACATGTGATAGACGAATATACGAATCGGATGTTTGTAGGTTCGAATTCTCCTACGTTAATATTTTGACTTTTGTAACATATTGATCTTGGTGATCTTGATGTGGACTTCGTGTTTACCCTATGGTAGGTACTCATTCAGCGCCAGACTAATCTGATTTTTCATTCGGGGTCACCAAGTGTGCATGTATGTATGTATGTATGTAAGCATGCATGCATGCATGCAAGTATGTATGTACATATGTATGTATGCATGCAAGCATGTATGTATGTGTGTATGCATATATGTATGTATGTATGTATGTATGTATGTATGTATGTAACAAGCGAGAGAATATGTAAATGTTTGTGGTTCTGTCTGTGTCATAGGATTTTACTTTTTTGTATGTAGGTTTGCTTATGATTATACACTAAAGGAATTTAAGCGTGTGTGATTCAGCTATGTTAATGGACAGGAGAAATGAAATTAATCGGAATGTATACGATGTATACGTGTATGCAGTGCTATTTGCGCGCTATATATATATATATATATGTGTGTGTGTGTGTGTGTGTGTGTGTGTTAGGTAATGTGATATGTGTATGTTTATGTGTTTATACATATATGTGTTATTTCTACGTGTCTGTGAATTAAGGTAATTTTAGGTCTCTTTGTCTTCTTTATTTTTGTCGCGGTGTGGCGTGCAATAAATTCTTTGCGTTGTTTTAGCCCTTTTAAGGGCTTTCTTATTATATCATCATGCTGATTCACCTCTGCTTATTTCATCCCAGCCATTTTGTCTTCTTTATTTTCGTCATTACTCCCTTCCCTTTGTCGTCCTCTTCTTAATGTTGTCTTCTTTTCTTTACCTTCATCGTCGTCGTCTTCTTCTTTTGTAAAAGCGTCTTCTGTTGTCCTCTTTTTTCTCTGTAACTTCCTTCGTTCCTTATATCTCTTTTCACTGTAATCTTTTCCAGCGTGTCTTCTCTCGCGAAATTTTCGTCTTAGTCTCTTTGGTCAAAGTGTATACCAAAGTTTTATTATTTAACTTTTTTTTTATAATTTATCACGTCGTTTCATATTTATTTACTCACTAGCGGCTCCATACGTTTATCACCCTTATATTATTTTGGGAGACACACTGATACTTGGGGCCTACCATATAGATTTGGCCCCTCCTCCCTTTGACGGTATATTTGAAATGAGGTATAACATGTGTGAGACAGATCACAGGAAATACCAGAATGAAATGGTGTAAAGAATGTGTGAGACAGATCACATCAATTACCATCATGAAATGGCGTAAAGCTCGTGTGAGACAAATCACAGAAAATACCACAATGAAATGAGGTAAAAAGTGTGCGATTACAACTAATACCATAACGAAATGAGGTAAAGATTTAGTGAGACAGATCACATCAAATACCATAATGAAATGAAGCAAAACCTCTTTGATTACAGCAAATACCGTAATGAAATGAGCTAAAGCACCTTTGGAACAAATCACTGCAAATGTCATAATGAGATGGGGTAAGGCATGTGTAGACTTCATATCTTCGAATAGTAAAAAGGGGGCAGCTGAAAAGAAATAGAGCTGTTTCTATAGAACCTTCATTAATGGACACTATTAATTGGGGTTTTATTATTTATCGGAAGAAATTTTGGATATTACCGTCGCTAATTCAGCGTGTTTAGGATAGAGATTCATTTTATGGGCGAATTCATGGGGGTTGGAGTGGAGGAGCCAAAGTGGGCCCTTTTTTATTGGTTATTTCTCTGTCTAACCTCTCATTCGTACCATATCACAACCACGTTGTCGTTTTCACGATTAAGTCAATTGCTAGGGCGAATCCACAAATAAGTTTGAGGGTATCCAATCTGAAGTATCTATCTGTATACATCCGATGTACTGATTGTGTACTGTACTTTTTTGTAATCTTTTATTTCGCCGTAATTGGTCGTACATAAGGTGATATAAGTATTCAGGCGGTGAACCACATATCCGCTAAAGGGCAGCTGATTGTCGTGATCTAGGGACATTGATGGTAGAAATGGTAGAGCCTAAAATGATAGTGAATAGCGAGTTAGGCATTTCAAGCGTGTAGAAAACAAGTACTTTACATATAACTATTTAATTTCCAGCCCGAAACATGTAAAGTAGTTTCATCAATAATTCTATTTAAATTGATGTGCGAGGGGACAAAAACACATAAAATAAACAAAGACAAACTAATGTTTATTCCGACATAGATAATTCGGTGGTGGATTAACATGCACTTATTCATTCATTCCACGGGGTTAAGTGGTAACGTAATCAGAAGTTATAATATTTCAGTGACTACACCTCAGTACATCGAACCCTGAGAGATGACACCCTGCTTTGTTTATATACAGATCACGTTATAGATTAGTTTTAATGCGTTTGTTGGCGGAGATAGTGAAAAGGAAGTTGAGTAACTCTAAATGAATTATTGGGATAGTTTTATATGAGCTGTACAACAGTACAATATGATATTGTGTACAAGAGATTTTATATAAACAAGGATATATTACAAATAGTTGCATTTACATATTAATGGTATGCCAATTAATGTACATTTCTATCAAATAAGTATGTCATCGAATAAGTAAAAAATTGAAAAGTTATAAGTACATGAAACATATATGACGCTGCGAAATTGTTTATAAATCTTGTTTTATTTGATTTCCTTTGTTTCTTATTTGTTTTGTTTTTTTTTTTTAATTGGTGATGGCCAAAACGAACGCAGCAAGGAAAATCTTGTGAATAGTGTATTTATTTCATATGGTAAATTTCCAATTACTTTTTCTTAAAATAATAACAAATGAAAATAATTTATGAAACAAAATATAGAAACAAATGTTTTAGTTCGTTTAATTTTCAATGAAACTTCTTTATTGTAAAAGAAAAATCAACTAACAAATTTACAAAATTATACAGTAGCGACCCAACCATGCGCATAACCCATGCTTTCATAGAGTGATAGAGTATCGAGTACAGTTATATTATTAAATTATTTATAACATAATAAACTGAATATAAAACTTAGCGAACAGAACGTCTTGCATAAACATTTCGTACTGGATTTAAATTGCGATAGAGGTTTCACAGGTTTGCTAAATATAGAAAAAGTGTAAAAATGCATACTTTAGATAAGAAGATACGGCAGCAAATATTTTTTGACGACAATACGTTTTCTTAAATATATGTTTGCAGAATTTATTTCAGGCTAATGTATGGTATTCGTCAAGCGTTGACAAAGCATGTCGTTTTACTTTGAAAAGTGCGTACTCACTAATGAAGCCATTACGTATTCTAAAATGTGTATTAGTAGTATTCATAGATGAGGGTTTGATTCCAAAGAGGGTTTATGGCCAGAAACCCTCATCCCCCTCAAAAATAAATATATTATGACATTTTTACACCACATCAGAGACCCCCCCTAAAAAATAAACACCCTTCAACTAATTTTTATCTCAGAAAATGATGAAATTTTGAAACCCAAAGGGGATTCTAGACCAATAGATTTTTTCATATTAAACAAATGAAATATTATATATAATGTATCATTATAATCCAATCCGACATGTTGGATTCAATCTGACAAACAAATTTTGTAAGAGATTTAATTCAATCAAATCAGCCTCATGCTATACTGGCATAAAACTTAAAATAAGAAGCGATTGTATCAAAAAAGTTGGTTACCATATATCACCAAAATATGGATCAGTATGGTTATTCGCGATTGAAAATGACCAACGAATAAGTGGTTGGGCAGATGATGTGATGACATTTGTTGACAATATAGTTGATATTTTATTTGATAACAATATTACTACTATAAATAAAACAGTAAAAATAAAAAAAATATTTCGAAATCATAATAATAAAATATTTTTACAAAACATATAATCACAACACAACCCCATGTGGACTCCTAGGTTGTCAAACAACATCCGAGCAAGTTCAGGGGCATTTGAATTAATCCCCATGTGACCCCCTAGGTTGCCAAATAACATCCAAGCAGGATCAGAGGAAATTCGAAATCAGACGAAACAGACAGCACAGTTTTATACAACCCCATGTGATCCCCTAGGTTCCCAAAGGACATCCTAGCAGGATCAGAGGTTATATCTAAAATTATCCTAGGACAGCACAGTTTAACCCAATGTGACCCCCTAGGTTGCCAAATGACATCCTAGCAGGGTCAGAGGTTACATATAAACTTATCTTCCGGACAGCACAAAACACAGAATCTTAATTAGAGTAGCGTATTTACAGCAAGCATATTTACAGTAACGTATTTACATATATTTACAGTAATATTTACATCAATTATATACAAGGTTTTTTGTAGACGGCACAGTTATATATAAACTTATCTTACGGACAGCACAACCCCATGTGACCCCCTAGGTTGTCAAAGAACAACCTAGCAGGATCACAGGTTACATATAAACTTAATTCTAAGAACTTGACTAACTTATCCTAGGACAGCACAGTTACATATAAACTTATCTTAAGGACAGACACATACAAACGGGCCTTCTCTACGTTCAACAGAAATTTGCACACTCTCCCCATAATCAACCCGGGAGTGTGAAAAAACACACCCACCAAGTGACATGGTGGAGAGTGTACAAATTTTCTATTGAAACGCAAAAGGGTTGGCCGAAGTCCCACTACATAAAAGAATTTTGGCATAATTTCGCCCTCGCCGACAATGTGCCGGTCACAAGAATCGAACCACAGACCTCGAGCATGAGAATCCAGCGCGTTAGCAATCGGCCACCGGACTTCCTTATGTATATATGTTAAAAAAAAAAAAAAGTATTATATAGTTACCAAACAGCATTTACATTTTCTGATTTTGAAAACACGAAATTTTGCATTATATTTTCTGATTTTGAAAACATTATTATAAATAAATCGAGAAAAACATGATTTTTGATTTTATATTGTACAGAAAAACGAAATCCTAATGTTGGCTGTATAAGATCGACCGTTGTCAAGGATACTAATTAATAATGACAACGAGTGGGCTGAATGACTACAGACTCTGCAGAGAAATAATCAATATTCTGTATGAATGGGTTTTTAGGTAAATGACATAGCATATATACTCGCTTACAAGTCGAGGCTAAACTGCAGACAAAAGGATAAAGATCTGCCATAGCATTATGCACCTGTAGATCAGAGATTATCTTGTTTGTTTTACTGATCACTTCCAGCAAAACTGTGCAGACTAAGATCTAGGTCTATGCAGTTGGACATAACTTATAAGCGAGAATCTACAGTAACTATGTTATCTATGCAAGAAGAATTGCTAGTCATAATATAGAACTGCTACCAGGATTTGTAGGTCTTAAAATTACCATCAGGTTTTAGATACATTTCATTAGCCAAAACAAAAAAAAGAACAAAAAAACATGAAACAAATGTTGCAGTATATATGACATGATCGATAATTATAAAAGTTTTTAAACTTAGGTGGAACAGTATTATCTCCCTTTTAAAAACAGATATGGTATACAGAGTTATATTTCTTGACCAATAAACAGTGTCTCAACTGTCGCTATTAAGAACAATGTACTGTCATGATTGTACAAATAAAATTTAATTCTACCAGATACTTTACGACGACATTCAAATAATTCTTTCACTGCTATCTTACTGAGAAGATACTTACTACCTTTTGCAAAAACCTTCGACCTATCTAAGTCTATGTTGACTTTTGTTGGCTGATCGGATCATGAAAATTGTCATATTTTAGTGCAAGCTCGTCTCGCAAACTTTCGAGATAATTAAAATATTTGCTATCGTCTGATCTAAGGGAGAGTTTGATTCTGTCAAATTTACAAAAACAAATACCTGAAATTTCATCGTTAAATTCAAATGATAATTGCTGGTTATTAACCATTGTTTGTTTGATTTTGCTATTAACTCCATCGACTAATGTTAAATTTTCAAACATTATTTCTGATGTTTAGACAAAATTACTTGCATAATGTCCAAGCGCTAGTGTAATAATTCCGTCCCTGCAATACCTTTTATCATCAAAATTTCAGAGTCCACGTTTTATAATTGTATTCGTTTCAAGTTTATGATGATTTGCTCTGATAACATTTGTTTTGATAAAACTGACGCTATTGCTTAGCGCTGCTTTAAAATCGTCAAAATTCATCATCTTTTCCACATATCCTCTAGGAATACCTTTTGCTTTTTTTGTAAGTTTATTGTCATCTAATATGACAGCATACATTTTACTCTTTAGTCCAACAAATTCCCTAACTGGCATAAACATAATATCATCTTTCATTTTTCCAATAACTTTCTTATTCGAATTCTCTTGAAATCCACTACATGCTGGATAATCTGATAAATCAAATAGATTTTTATTATTGTAAATATCCTGATAGACATCTTCAAATTTTAAATTATAAACTAGCTAACCTGTATCAGTAAATAGCAACTCCGAATCTGGCCACTGCTTTTTGGTAAAATTATAGTGAACATCGTACATCAGCCACTTTGATATATCAAGTACAGCTGCACCAACAAAAATCGGTTTATTTAACTTTAAATTTGTCTTTCGTCGTTGTATTGCAACAAGATTTTCATTAAATATTGTCATGCTAACAAAACCATCATCGTTAACTAATTTATATCTGAGACTTATATCATTTACATTTTTGATAGAAACTCGTTTCCTAATGTTTTCCATTGTCTTTCCAAAAACTGAGTTGTTCATTAACTTAAAAAAGTTTTTCTCAAATTCTGTTTTAGCCACAGCACGACGTTTCGTATTTAAGTCAATGTAATTTGCCATCCACCTCGACTGATTAAACTTTAGCACGCGATGGACTTTTCTCAGAATTTGCCCAGCATCAACTGCTTGTTTTAAATTTTTATAATGCATAACGTAATTTCTTTTGTTTAACAAATTGGAACTAATTTATTAACAATCGAATTTTTTGCTGTTGTCGTTGCTCGTTGTTCAGGCGATAATAAACTATAATTAATCATCATAGACTCTGCACAAAACGGATAATCGTTATGTAGATCATGAAGCGAACTAGGATAATCTAGATCAACTTCAACAAAGTATGAAATATCGGAAAAATTATTAATTAATTTTTCTAGGTAAATTTTTTTCAGTTTCTTTAAGAAATTTATCTGGAGTTATCCAATGAAATCCACCGCAGGGCATTGGCTCTGACATTGCATACCCGTGCAAATTCACACAATTTAGATTAATAATATGATTAGATGGGAGATTTTTATCATAATTTTCAGATATTTGTTATTAGCTACTGCATATTTTGTTTGTTATAACGCTAATTCCGCCTCTGATACCATTTTCAATATAGTTAAACATATCGACATCTATTAAGAGATCTAGTTCTATCTTACTTGACTTTAGGAGAGCGTCCCAAGACAATCCAGGTGAGGAATAAGACCAACAGGGGTCAAGTCCATTATTGCTGTAGCTTACTTGACGAAAACTCTCAAAAGCATCTGCTTGCAATAAAACATCTGTTTTCAAATATAGATCATGATAATCACCAAATGTTTTACAACTAAATTTATTCAAAATATCTTGTGCATATTTGTATTCGTCATCTGTGATATTTTCAATTTTGAGTTGCAAGCAAAATTTATCTTTATCGGGAAGAGAAGTTTCATCAAATCTGCTCCAGTCGTCGAGATACTCGTAAGGAAAGATACCTATTTTTGTCAGATTGATATAGTTTTCACCAAAGCAACTTTTTAAGTTAGCGAAACTACTGCTGCCTTTAACAAGCTCATCTAATGATGCTGCCATAAATTGCAGACTGTCAATAAAACGTAATTTACGGAGCGTCACCGACATATACTTTTCAAAATTATTTGGAATATATTTTATTACGTTATTTTAATTTTAGTTTAGCTTTAATATTTTCATCACCAAAAGCTTCTACAATGATATGACTGTCATAGCCACGAAAGTTATGTAAAACTACAGGAATAAAATCTGGAGCATGAAATTTTAAATTACAGCTGTTATGAGCTGCTTCACGATACTGGCCGGTCAAATGACATTGATCTCGCACCTCATCACCGAATCCGTTGGGGTCTACCAGTAACTTTTCACAAACATGACAATTAACTGCCTCATCGAAATCGAATTGTTGTTTAGACGTTATTTTCATTGGAGCTGTTTTAAATAATCTGTTAGAAATTTTATTAACTTCGTCTATTAAATTTTTTAATAGCCATACGGTAGGATTTTTACATCTATATAACTTTATTGGAGTTGAAAATTTATCGTTAGCGCAACAAACTACTTTATAAGCTACTCCGCAAGGAATATGTTGTTGTATTTTTCTAGTACTTGATTTATTCGGATTATTTTCTGCTTTAACTACAGGAACGAGTAGACACTCTAAATCAGCGTAAATAACAAAAAGAAAAGTTAGTTTAGGATCATAATTTTTAAATTTTAATTTTTTTTTCTTTTTCGCTAGGCATAGTTATTCTTTGAACGTTGGCACAGTATTTGAGGTGCTTCTGGAGTATTCCATCGCTAGAAAAACCATGCAGACATCTATAACATAAAAATTTTTTATTTTTGTTTTCACTATACTGTCTGTCAACTAGGCCGTTAAAGTTTTTTATCCAACAATAATGTCCCTGATAAAATAATAAATGTATTGTATTTTGTGTAGCATTTTCTGAGATATATCTCAGGTAAATATTTTCTCGCTCATCCAGTCCGAAAACATTTACTGAGATACTGTTTTGTTTTCTAAACTTTGGTATATGATTTTTTGCTACTGGAAAAGTCATTCCTAAAAAACTTAGTTCGTCTTTGTATGGCAAATAGTTTTCAATTCTGCCGGAGTGATCACACTGAGGATGTTTTGCAGAAAGAATAGACCATTGAAAACATTTGTCATCATTGTTTTTGACATTTATACAGCATTTTTTGTTTTAAATGTTTTGAGGGAGATCGACGTACAAACCACCGCGAAGTACGTCATATTTTGCTGTATGAAATAAAACTTATTTTATCGTTTCAAATTTCCAACCTGATCCTGATGCAGTAAATTCTTCTAATTGTTTGTTTATTTCTTGATGCATTTCATCGGCGACCATGGCAATGTCTGTTCCAGTTAATATTTTTCTCGATTTTGCTGTTAAATATGGTTCCGAAATTTCACTGTCAAAACTTTTTCTTTCAAAAATTACATCAAGTACATCCTCAACTGCGTGTAACTTTGATAAAATCGTATGATATTGGACTGTAACTTTGATACTTTTATGAGCCGCAAGTTCTTCTGATATAACAGGTTGCAAAAGATGAAATAAATTTTTGGAGTTAAAATTTGCTAAAATATTTTGTTCATCAAATTTGTAACTATTATCGTAACCAGAAAATGCTGAAGCAATTTTTTTCTGTTTTGATAATGTTCTTTTTAGCAATATCTCGCAATTTTAACATTATATATATATATAGTAATATTTTATATTTAATTGAATTTTTTTTTTTAAGATTCCTAATTAGAGATATGAAAAACCTTATAGTATAAATTGAATTTTGTTTTTTAAGATTCCTAATTAGAGATATGAAAAACCTCATAGTATAATGACAGAAATTTTGAGATATCTGAGATTGACAGCGGAAGAGCAAGTATTTTATCATGTGCACCCAAAGTACAATTTATATGCAGCAAATATGTTAGGTTCTGTTATTAATATAGAATCTAAAAAATCTGTTGGCATATCAACACCAGCTGGTGTATTAATTTCAGTAAAAGGCGATAATGCAGAGAGGATTAAAATGTTTAGAAAAGATTTCATTTATACTTTGTTTTGCGACGATATTCCAGAAGGACAACGAGTTTATCAAGTAAATAGAGCAGTTGCTGATGATAATATTGAAAATTTAGCATTACAACATTAATTTCAACTTCATCCAGTATCTGATTTATATGAAGCTAATGATAAGGGAATTATTCTACATATAAGAACAAACATAGTTGTTGGAAATTTGAAGAACAGTGGATATCTTGATGTTAATGTACGTGGAACAAAAAATAATTTTGTTTATTATCAATCTCATCGTTTTGTGTTTGAAATTTTTAACGGACTAATACCTAATAGTTTAGTTGTTGATCAAAAAAATGGCATTAAAACAGATAATCGTTTGAAAATTTAGATTTAGTTACGCCAAAAGAAAACACAAGACGTGGAGCTGGTTCTGATGGTTCTAATTTTAAAAATCTAAGAAGATCAGTTATTTCAGTAAATCTAGAAACTGGAGAAGAAATGAAATTTAAATGAATGACATCTGCGGCAAAATATCATAAAATTCATTCAAATGCAATAAAACTTGTAGCTGATAATGTAACAAAATCAGCAACGTCAATGTTGACATTTGATAGATTTAGTTTTAAATACGATAACTAATGATATTTTCTATATCATTTCGAGTAAGACAATTATGACCAAATTCCATAACATCGTCGCGATTAAATCGTAATGTCATCATTTGATTTGCATTAAGTTTTATTTTTTCTGCAGCTGTTAATAAAAATTTGTCAGACTCATCTAATGTTATTATAACATCAACAAAATAAAAACTATGTCCCAACAAACAATTTCGAATTGCCTCGGCTAATTCTTTGTGATTTAATATGTTAACTCTTTGATGATATTTTATTTCTCCAAACATCTTATTATTTATTAATTAGACAAAAGATGTTAAAATAATGAACTTAATTGAGAGACTGGCTAAACTATATTCGGGAGATTTTGTTTCAGTTTCAAATTTTACATTAGAAAATATTACTAATGACAGATTTGCTGGTTATACTGAAAAAGACATTTTACATAACTATGACGATGAAGAAGATGATGTTGTTGTTAGTAAAAAAAAATTAAGCAGACCAACTGGACGATATGATGTTAAGTACCATATTGCAAAAAACATAATAAAATATAATTTTACTATCACAGAGCATGAAATATTTTGGCAACTTATAAAAGCTTTTTTAAACGTAAAAATGAATGGACAACAAAGAAATATAAAATACGATTTTATTTTTGTTAAAATATTTAATTTAATGCCAGTCGATGATGCAAGAAAATTACATTTAATTTCTTTATGTAAACCAGTAAAATGTAAATCCGTGCTAATAATACGAAGAAATTTAAAATAATATTATTCGATCGACTTAGTATCCAGCTATTAAATTTATTGCTATATCCACGCCATTTGACTAAACTTTTATTGCCGCACTTTTTAATAACTTTATCAATAACAAATATATCTTGTTCTGTTTTCTGAAGTTCACCTAATAAATCTTTCAACGGGTATGTAACTGGTATTGTTAAAAGTACTTTATCAACAACAAATACTTCTTCACTCGAGTTATGAGTATATCCATTTTCAAATGTTTTTTCGTCAGAGAAATCCTAACTTTATCACCAACTTTAAATTTATGTCTGCGGTACATGTTTTCGTTTGCTAATATTGGATTTGCAATCGACTCGTTTGGCGACATTTTACTTTTGCCTAGAGAAATGGATCTGTGTTTCGTGTTATTATTCTCGTCAACAATTTTTTTGTAAATTGTCACTATATTTACTCGTATTTTTAGCTGTTAAATATTTGTGAATTTTTTCGTTGAGCGTGCGATTAAATCTTTCAACGATGACGCTTTTTCCCTCATTTCCTGTAACATATTTTTTGATATTATTTTGTTCTAAAAACTGTCCAAACTTTTTATTAAAAACTCTGCTCCATGATCAGTCCAGATTCTATTTGGGTTTTTTTCTGTGTTAACAATAATTTGTTTCAGCGCATCAGTCATCGATGTCCCTGTTTTATCCGAAACGAGAATACTAAAAGGCTATTTGCTAAAAACATCTACAACATTAAAAAGATATTGGCGCCAACGTTAAATTGAGCTAGATTTGAAACATCAACTAAATCTATCGCCCAGATATCATCAACGGCATTTGCGACAACTTTTTTTTTTAGGTTTGTGTAGCTCTGATGCAAGATCATCATATAACTCTTTTTTACCGAGAACTAATTTATATTTTGCTCCAATGAAATCCTGGACCAGCCTTCGGTCAACACGTTCTCGCATATTTACAGGTTTCATATCACGAAGTTCGTCTAACATTACTTTATCGCAGCTGTGTTTATTTTGTTCGTTGTCTGGAAGTTCAATGTCCCTGTAGCAGATATCATGGCGCATTGCTATTGCGTCAACTTGATTGTAAGGCTCTTGTCCTGGCAGCGGATTATCGTTTTCGTCAAGTTGTTTATTAAGAGGATTATAACGTCCAGCATATTTATGGCCTGGCAATGTCCAACTGCCTTTTGGTTTTGACAATTTTCCAATAAATGTGTGTATATCTATACCTGTTCCAATTATTTCTCTGTTGTTGCATTTCTGACAATATGTAACAATTTTATTTTGCTCGAGGCATGCATCTCTATCACAATCACACTCGCATATAATAATATTGCTTCAGTCGTCTACTAAAATAATTTCTGGATAACCCGTTCCGGAAAATTTGTTTTTGGCAAAAACATACTTTTTCTTTTTCCACAATTGCACAAATACTTTTCAGCATTATTCTATTATTTTGTTTTTTTTTCTTCTGTTTTTTCATCTTTATTTTCTGTTTTAGTTTTACACTTAAGACAATATGTTGACCTTGTATATCAGTGAGTTTAGATAAAATTTAATGCAATCTCATCATTAGCGTGAGAAGGTTGTTTGTCAAATTGCAAAATAAACTTTAAAGAATCTGGATTTTCGGTCATCTGTTTACTGAACATTACGCAAAAGTATCCACAAGCGGAAGTTCCAACTGGTTGAATTTGATTAGACGAATAATTTATTATTTTCGCAAGAGACTTCGTCTCTGGAGATTTTGTCTCTTGAATTCTACTCATATATTTTTTTATTGCGTCACTTGGTGGAATTCCAAACGAGTCAACATAATTGTTATCAAAAACAGCTACCCAATGTGTCCCAGATCCGTCATTGAAATCTTATATATTTATAACACACGAACCTGGAGACGCTAGCGATGGAATCACCGTAAGCTCATCTTCAGAATAAAATCCACTGAAATTTTTTATTTTTTTTAATTTATCAAGTATATCAAAATATCAAAATTATCTCTTTGTTCCTGGCAACATTAGTCCTCGTCCTACTCCTAACAGATTTTGCAATAGATTTCCCGCCAATCCTGCTATTAATGGAGCTATTGGAATAAGTCCTCCTTTTCGCCTCGGTCGTGTCTTTTTTTTTTCGTTGTTGTCTTTCTTTTTGCTGTTTTTCGTCTGGGCATTATATTTATCAGGCATATAAAATTAAACTTTCAAAATTATAAATTTTTGTTACCATCGACATTCATGCGAAACATTAAACTAAAAAGTTAAACGAAAATTTTCTTTATTCCATGACCCTCAACTGCCTTTTTCGTTGCGCCAGATACTGCTCCAGACGCTGCTGCTAATCCTAATGTGCCTAACACCGGCAAAATTTTAGGTATTAACGTTTTGGTCACTACAGAGAGTGCCGGACCGAAGAAACCACCTTGTTTTGACATTGCAGTTATTTTTTGCAGCACTTAAATTTAAAACAAAAGTTTTTTTTTGCGATCGTATTTATTTACTTGTTTTTGGTTAACATTAATTTTGTTAAAGTACCTAAAACACCTGCATTAGGGTTGACCTTTAATGACACTTGACTTTTCTTTGCAACAGCAGCTGCTAATTTTTTAACTTGACCATCAGTCAAATATATTTCTTTTACAATATATTTTGTCATCCTATGTTAAAGTTACAGATTAAACTTAAAGTTTTTCAAACTTGTACCGACATTTTACTTCCAACAAAATCAATCGTAATAGTTCTGTCGCTGATCACTAATGCATATACATATAACTGCGCTGCTGGAACTGTTCCTAATGTCCATGTAATTTCAATATCAGCAGTTGAAATTACATCTCTTTCATTTTGTTTGCTAATATCAAAATAAAATATCGGATAAAGTGTACGAAATTCCTCTACTGATATCTGAGATCCGTCTCCAACATCTTGATAGTTTTGCAATGCTTCTATAAGATACATGTAAGGTCGAGTAATATTTTTATTAGCGTTATCTGCAAAATTACATTCTACCGCTGGCTCCGGGTATTGCTTTGCATTTATTCTAGCATATTTTCGTCTAACATCAGCATTATCAAATATTGCATTATTTTGTTGTTGGTTAATACGTCGCGCTTGCTGTTGAAATGTAACACATAATTGCCGTGGCTTTTGTTCATTCGACGTTGTTGTGACTCGCCATGTGTAGTCTGTGGTATTTGGAACTGCTGTTTGATATATTTTATGTTGCTGAAAAAAAATCTTCTTTGTGCGGTTTTTAAGAATATCATCTAATTCGAGGGATTTTGAAACTGTCGGCGTTATTCGTGGCATCCACAGCGCAAGTTTGTTTATGATAAACTGTACATCAGCCCCACCAGATTGAAACAAACAGTCGTTTTGTTCTGCCCGATCTAAAATAAGTGAATAAGTGTACGTTTAACTCCACGAAATACTTTATTGTAATTGCGACAAAAGCCAAATACTGTACTTAACGGCAGCATCATTGTAATTTGACGTGATACTGCTGCAAGTGCCTTTTTCTTAGCATAACCCTCATTGTAACGTAAATTTCCTATGTTATGAACATGTTCTAACATTATATTGCCGTCTGCAGCTCCGTCTACTTCACTTACGCCAAGATTATTACAAACAGCATTAAGTGAAACTCTTGTAGTGTCTGCAAGATCGGCTGCACCTGGTGCTATTATACCTAAAACATTAGCATTAGCAATAAGAAAATCTCTTACAGTTGCAGCATCTGCAGCTGCATCAACTCCAGCCACTAAAATATGTGCTAATCCTGATAAAATTTCAGCTGAGGCAGCAATACCTGCACCACCACCTTCGGTGTCTTTAAACCACATCATATTAGTTGCAGTTGATTTGGAGTAATCATCGGAAAACGAAATATTATTTAAGATTGTACTTGCAACTTGTAAGTGACTTGAAATATCTTCGACAATTTGATTCGCCAGCTGATATCAGGCACTTTTAAATAAACACCAGCCGTCATGTTTAAGAGATATTTGTGCATTAGCTGCAATTGCGGCAGGTGGAACAGCTACTGTCATAATCTGGCCACGAACTTCCAACATTACTTTATGAGGAAGTAGAAATACGTCATCGTCTCTAGTATTAAATGTTCTAACGCCAGCCTTATTAGGTTCGTTAGAATTTTCATCGAGATATTCAATATATTCAAATTCTGTTACCGTGTCGTCTTCGTCATAAATTTCTGCTAAATCGAGATAATTTTTAACAGACGTTGTTTTATTTATTAGGTCATACAAAATTATTGCGGCGCTGTTACTTTAGATATTAAGTTTTGTATAATTTGTTCTCCTCGAGGTGATAAAAGTTTTTTTTGTTGTTGTTATCATTGCGCGTTGAGTTTCTTTTGTTGGTGCGATTTCTGAAATAGCTTGTTTGATTGTCGGTCTTTTTATTTTATCAGCTATTTTTTGTCCAACAGCAGTTCCAGCAGCAGATGCAGCTCCAGTTGCCAAAGCTTTTGATGCGTCATGTGCAATTGGTGCAACTTTATGAGCTATTCCTGGAGCATTTTCTATAATTTTAGCAAATATATTTCCCCAAAATCCTCCGACTATTTTTCTTCTATAAACTTTTTTTCTGTTTCATTATTTCTGAGGTTGCATAATTTTACTTCCAAATCTTTCGCATTACTAAAAATCTTTTAGCTTTTCTTATAAAATATGTTTACTATTGTTCGCGTAAGTGCAAATAATAAGGAACAATTTCATTGTTAAAATCCAGCTGTCGTCGAGACTGATCTGTCAATTGCATATTTACTTCTGTTATTTGATTTTCAACGTTTAACGGATAATAAATAACTTGACCTGGACTAATTTTCATAAGAGATCCTGGTGGAACGTCTGGAGAAAAACTGTATATTATTTGTCCTTTACTACCTTTAGCTGAATAAGAACCAGATGCGATAGAAGAATGTACCAATATTGCGTTTACATCAGTTATATTAACTGGATATATACCGTCAAATGTAACAGGTTCTTTAAAAGCATGATATGGTTGATTATAAAATCCTATCAGTGATGCGATACTTTTTGCATCAAATACAAGCACTATATTTTTTAATGTTATTCTGGCGCGTAATGTATTATAATTTGGTTTCAGCTCAAAATTATCAGCTATACCTTTATTTTTTGTTATAAGTTCTTTTATTATTTTATTTAAATCATCAATATTATAAGCTCCTTGTGGAATTTGAAATGTTTTCCATGTACTTAAAGTTAAATCATGAGTAAATGCAAATTTATCGTTTACTCCAGTTTTTACATTAGCTGTAGAATTCCAACAAGTGCATGAAATTAGTCCAATTTCATATTATTTCTCACGATCTAGTTTTATTGGCAGAATATTCTTTACTGAAAAAAAATGCGCTATCTTTATCAGATTGGCTAGAATCTAGTAATAATGTTGCTGACATTTATTATTATCTTTTTTATAAAATTAAGTCTCGATGTAAAGTTTAGTATTCGTCAGATGTTGATAAATTTTCCGATCTCAAATTATCAAGTATGTCAATAATTTCATTGTCAATTTCAGCACCAGCTTCTTTTGATGATATCAATAGCATTAATATGCCAATCATTTCAGTAACTGATGAAAATGTTCTACCTCCTTTTCCTTTTTTTTCTTCTCTATATTCTTTTACACGAGTTTCATCAAATACAAAAAATCATCATATTCATTCTTTGTTATCTCATTATTTGATTGTTTTATATACCATCGTCTTTTATCTTCAACTCCAATAAACTTTACCGTTAACTGGACAACTCTTTCTTGCTCCTTTTCAATATCTTCTAATTTTTCTAATAAATGTTTTAGAATATCTGTAATCTCCCATGTGGTTAAGCGTGTTAATCTTTGTTGAAGCGCTAGTGGATCATTTATTAGCTGATCTAGTGCAGCTTGTCTTGCAGCAGGATTAGCTATATTTGCTACAAGTGACTCAGCTAATCTCTTTTTCCTTCTTCAGATCTTTCAATAATTCTTCCAGCAGCTGCTTCTTGTTGTTCTTTAACTAATCCGAATAAACCTTTCTCTTATAATTTTTTAAGTACTTCTTCTGATAGTGGACCAGTTTCAGGTTGTTTTCCAAGTAAAGCTTCAGTAACTGGTTTGAGAGCGGCTGCTGTTGTTTCTGCTGCAACCACTTGACCACGTCGTGCTTGTTGGATCATCTGCCTAAGTTCAGCTTTAGATTTAGCAAGTTTTTTTTATAGATTTTCTATATGTTTTCTGTTCTTTGCTTGTCTTTCCATTAATTATATACTATTTTCTATAAAAAATACTGTATATATTTTTTAGTATAACAGCGAAACATTTTACTCGTATCATTTGTTAATTTATCAAACAAAAAAATGTCATATTTATTTGCCGTCGCTTTATGATATAATTCAATAAATTTATCTTTTGTTACATCACCAGATTGCTCGTTCGCGATATTTCTAACGGCAACATTGTCAAGTCCTGGATATAATATAAAACAACCAGTATTTCGCCGAATAAATCTGTCGACGTTGTAAAAACCCTGGGCGAGATAAATATAATTACATTTTTTATTACGTGATAATGAAAAATATAATCTTATTTTATTCATTTCCTCGTTGTTTAGCAGACTATCATCAAAAACAACTATCTTGTGTTCGGACGAATCAAGTTGATTAACTAGAATAAGTTCTTCTGGTTGTTTGATAATAAAAAAATCTTCATCAGCCTCAAGATCATCACGAAGTTTGTCATTATAATTGTTAAGTAGCTCGTACTTATCCTGTTGTGGATTAATTGTGTAAATATAAACGCGATCGTAGTTAAAATTATCTCCTAGAAGTACATTCATAAGCAAGTTTGTTTTCCCAGATCCAGTTCTTCCAACAATAAGATAATGACAATCTGGAAGTTCGTTTTCATGTTTATGTTTCACCAACCGCTCTGTATCAAAATTTAATATCGACGATTTTGCCATTATTGTTATACAATTTTATGTTATAAAAAAAAAAAATTGTCAGACGATAAATAAATAATGAGGTATTATACAAAATTTGGAACATTAGTAGGAGATTCATCAGCTGTAAGTATAACAATAACAGATGGTAAGGTTGATTTATCAGGTTACCTGAAACAATCCGGCGACACAATGACGGGAAACTTGTTATGTCAAATCAACGAGTACTAGATTTAGAAACAGATTATCCACCAATAAATGTTGTTAATACACAAGCTGTTAGTTATGCACAACTTAAATTAGTCGACAATAATAAACTAGGTAAATCTGGTGAAACTTTAAGCGGTAACTTAGATATGTCAAGAAAAAAAAATTATACATTTGTAGACCAGGTATCCACCAGCAAACTTAAATCAAACTCAAGCGGTAAGTTATTTGCAGTAGAAGTATGTTGATGATAACAAACTTGATAAAATAGGTGGGACAGTTACAGGTAATATCAACATGTCAGGGAAAAAAAAAATATAAATTTAGAGATTGTATATCCGCCAGAAAACTTAAATCAAACACAAGCTGTAAGTTCTGCACAACTAAAATCTGTTGACGATAATAAGGTTGACAAGGCCGGTGATACAATGACAGGTAACCTGTTCATGTCAAATTCAAAAATAACTGGACTACCAGTAACCTCACTATCTGATAACACTGATGCTATTAGTTATGCTGAATTAAAAGAAGAACTCAACCCATATTTTAAGAAATCCAGTGGACCGATGTCAGGGAATGTAAACATGAAAGCCAACAACATAATGACGACTTACGCTCCAGTGAACCCTAACGATCTGACAAATAAAGCGTATGTTGACAGTCTGTTTAGTAGTGTAAAACGAACCAAAAATAATGCTGGGTATATTGCAATATTGTTAAGGCAACTGACAATCGAGTTGGGCTTGAGGTAAGCGCATCAGCATATTATCCTGAAAATTATCCTCATTACGCTTTCTCTGATAGACATGAATGGACGACTAACGGAGAAATTGAAAATTTTTGGATCAAATTGAAATGTCCTGCTGCAGTTGCTATTTGGCAATTTCATTTGCGAGGCCGATTCAATCCTAGTGTTGGTCAAATTTATAATTGGCAATTGGAAGGATCAAATGATGATATTAATTGGGCAACATTGTATAGCACCACATACACTTACATTTCAACAACACAATATTTTAAAACACTGCTAACAAGTACTTGTATTTTCGAGTTTATGTTTTTGCTGCTGAACGTGCGTTTCCAGGACTGACAGCATTTCAAATATACACACTCGATGATCAAATTTAATCTAATGCTATAAAATAATGTCAGAACCACCAACTATAACTATTGCAAAAGAATTTTATGATAATATTTTTAACCCTAAAATAGATGTTGGAGCTGTTAATGACATAGCAAAGGAGTTACAAGGTTTGAAAAAACTTGGCATCGAATCATTTAACAGACTTATAGCGTCAGATTATGTTTATAATGTTATTCGCGTTATGCATATGCGAGGACCACAACTGAAAAGCAATAGAAAACTTTGGCATTATAAGCAGAAATTATATTTAAAACAATATTACTCGAGCTTGATTGGTATAACATAGATTTTATAATAAAAGCAGACTTAATGAAAGCACGAGTTTATAGTGGAATAACATTGGAAGAAAGACGAATAAACGAAAATCATACTCGTCTTGACAAACTAACGGAAATTAAGAAAACGAAAATAAAAAGAAACAAAAATGTATATGATAGTTTTTCAAAACGACATATTTTTAAACATCTCGGTATGTACTACAATGACAAGGAAACCTTGGTCAAAATCGCTACTATGACGTCAGACGCAGAGTTAATTATTAAAGTGTACGCAAACGCAATTTTGCCAATGATACGTAAAAAAACCCCAGAATTTGATCAGATTATTGTTAATAAGTCTCTAAAGATAATCGAAACTTTAGACGATGAAATTAGTAATTTTAGTGATGATGAGCAAGAAAAGTTTTTTGAATTAGTCGATCAAACAAAGTTGGAAGTAAAGTCTGATTCTTATTATGATATAAGTGAAGAAGACGATATTCCATTCCCATCATTACAGTACTCTAGACAATTGTCACTACGAAATTATTACAACGAAATTAAAACAATATTCACAAAACCATATGAAATATTAATGTTAAAAGTAGTTTCTGCTGTTCGTCTTCTTACAATTGAAGTAGATAAGCTTAAAAAATTAATGTTAGCAAATTTCGTAGTCGCATATACAATTATCAGGCAACATCTTGTTCTCAAAAAATTCACGTTAGATCAGTTGAGCTTAGTACTAGGGCATATTGATGAAACAGAAATCGATTACAGTAATTTGGTGAATAAAACAGATTTGTACGAGAGTGAAGTAGGAAATAGTTTTGATTCATACGCTTGGTTAAAGAAACAATATATACTAACAGATGAACGATATAAGGATACTTCGTCAGACGCTTATGACAAATACAGAATTTTTATAGCTGATCCTAATAATAATAAATTTTGTGAGTTTCTTGACTCAATTGCTGGAGCGAGAACTTTTGTTTTTGTGTAAAAAAATTGTATAATGAAAAAACATATCATTGATTTTAATCATATTTCCGATAAAATTCCAAGACAAGATGTGGACGCTCTAAATCAATATTACAGATATTATCATAAAAACTTTGGTACGTGAAAAAATGTTACAAATACTATAACAGAATACTTCGAGTGATATCATATTTGCCACTGCTAATGACTAGCTCTGGTATAATTTCAAGTGGGGCATCATTAAATCCGTTTTTGTTAATAATATCCGGCGTTGGTGTTTCTCTTGCAACAGCATGTAAAAACATTGAGCCTCGTCTTGCAACTAAAGAAAACGCTTGTAAAAGAGCAAGTATCACCTATACAAAATTACTTGATCAAATACGATCTTATTTGCGCGATAGAAAATATGATATGGACGATTTAATACGAGAATTTCGTATTATTGACAGTATGTTAACAGATATTCTGCCAATGAGAGTCAGCAGATATGAAAAAGATTGCCATAAAATATGGGTTACAACAGTAGTAGATGTTTAATTTTGTACAGCTTTAGAAATATCATTCATCAAAAAGTGCGTCAACCATATTGTCAATAAATGTCATCACATCATCTGCCCAACCTCTTGTTCGTTCGTCATTTTCAATCGCGAATAACCATACTGATCCATATTTTGGTGATATATGGTAACCAACTTTTTAATACAATCGCTTATTATTTTTGGTTTTATACCAGTATAGCTTGAGGCTGATTTGATTGAATTAAATCTCTTACAAAATTTGTTTGTCAGATCAAATCCAACATGTCGGATTGGATTATAATGATACATTTATGTATAATATTTCATTGTTTAATATGAAACAATCTATTGGTCTAGAATCCCCTTTGGGTTTCAAAATTTCATCATTTTCTGAGATAAAAATTGGTGGAGGGTGGTTTTTTGAGGGAGAGGGGGTCTCTGAGGTGGTGCAGAAATGTCATGATATATTTATTTTTGAGGAGGGTGAGGGTTTCTGGCCTTAAGCCCTCTTTGGAATAAGACCCTCATCTATGAATACTACTGTATTACCGTTAACTTTGCGTAGATAATGATTAGCAATTTTGTAGCAGCTAATATTTTGCTTATGAAGATGAGAATTTAAATCAGCCAAGGATGCGAAGCTAAGAAAACGTAATCTTGCTGAACATTTTCCATGAATAACTAGTGGACATGACTCATATATTTGAGGTGACAATAAATGTTCACGTTGATTTTACAGCCTCTAACCAGGTTTATCATCGTCGCATCGGAAAACAATATCAAAGGTTATAAATATAATAGTTTAAGTGAGACAACTAGCTAATTTTATCATTCATCAACTACAAGTGCAGTGCCATCTGTAATCAATTAACCGTCTACAATAAATTCATAAGTATTATTTTGAATTATCACAGTTTTGAAAGTATCATTATTTGTTGATAATTATCCTTGTGCAGCATCAGTATGGAGGGAGTACGAATTATTGTAATTGATGGAATATGCAATGTTCTTTATACGTCCATTGAAAAGAAAAACACATGTAATTAACATAAATAAAATATATTTATGAATTTTGTCAAAGAAAATATGTGCATCAAACAATTTCATTTATATTGGCAGGTACGGTTCAGTTCAGAGTGCTCGCATGCTAGAATTTACAAGGTAATGTTTTATTCCCTATTGAAGTACGTGGTTTTCTAGTGCGTTGGTTGTCATGAAACAGTGCAAAAATCTCGTTTGCACGATCAATCACTGGTTTGACAGGCTGCATCCGTTTCTCTATTATTCTGGTCGTCAACTGATAAAAGATTTCTCAAGTTAGATCAAGACGATAGCAACGCTCTAACGTACCAGACAATGTGAAAGAGGAATTGTCGGGTATGCGTGACAATTTATTACATGATTGAACGTGTTTGGTGTGCTGTAGAATCTACTATCTTCCTGCGGTAACCATATTATGTAAAGAAGGATATTTTGGAAGACCCGCTAATAATTCAAACAAGATATGAATAAAGTGATACCATACTATTCAAACAATGTTGAATCAGTATAAAATACATTTAGAATTAGTACAGACAATGCAATGTTAAATAGAAAGCAACATATACCTTGTTTAATAAAGTGTTTTCCCGAAATGTTAATTCAAATTTCTCTCCGATTCTGTAATAACTTGTGTTTTTTGTGTGTGTGTGTGTGTGTGTGTGTGTGTGTGTGTGTGTGTGTGTGTGTGTGGTGTTGATTTTTAACGTAGTTATAACAATTTTAGTCGTATTGCTACGATGTCTGCAGTGTGGCAGTTTTATAGTGATGTCTATCACTGGGGCATCATGCCGCAGTCACATCATCCTGACACAGGCCGACCAGTACTAACACTAACGTCTTAATGCCAAGAGCCTAGCGAGGCAACCGTAGATAAAAATTTTGTAAGTCTTTGGTATGACTCGGCCGGGTTTTGAACCCGCTGACCTCACACATCCTAGGCGGACGCTCTAACCACTAGGTCACCGGAGCGGTCCTTCTGTAATAACTTACGTGTCCACTGAAATAAACCTCTAAAAACATGCCTTGGACAAATCCCCACGCGGATAATCACGGATGGACACGAGGGTTATAATAATTGCCGACAAAGTGTATGCTATGACAAACCAGAAATGAACTTTGAAAGCAGATAGCTGGCATGCAATTTGAACCTTATTTACGTTGTTGATATGATTGCATTGTGCTCATCTATTTTCGGTATGAAGAATCTATTAAACTCTCGAAAATTGTCAGATATTTTAACCCTTGTCCTTGTTTTATATCGAAACGACAAATAAATGAGTAAATATTTTGAAATCAAGGGATCGCTTTAATTTTGGAAATTTCTTTTTTGATGTTTTATATATATATATATATATATATATATATATATATATATATATATATATATATATATATATATATATATATATATGTGTGTATGCAAGCTATTGGTGTCATTATAGGTGCATCGTTTCAGTATCAATGTATTAGCACCATATCACAGACCTTCAAACGGCTAATTGTGTAACGTAGGTTTAAATCCTTTAGATTTCCATCGTCTCATACGAGAATAATAAAGTACTTGTATTACCGTATATGTGGAAATTTTGGTGTTTGTAGAACTTATGTGAAAAGACGGTTTATTGTTAGACGAGTTTTGAATTTTCTTTTGTCAAAGTGTATTTGACATGATTAGAAAGATGGAATTCAAGCAAAAGTATGCCTAATCAAACTTTGCATTAGATGAATCTTTCAAAATTATGTGAGACGAACCATTTTCAGCAATATTCTAGGTTCGATGCTGTAGTATAAGAGCAATGCATAAATATTCTTATTTTGGATAAGTCTATAAACTTTTATGTGAAGATGATGAGTAGAACGTTATTGGATGTGGTTTCCGGAACTATGTTAAGCCCATTGTACTTGTTTTTATACCGTGAGTCATTTTCTCATTTATCACATTACGTACAACGTGCATGTGTTGCTTTTTCTTTGTGCTCCTTCATAATACAAATCTGATAATTATCTACGTTCCATAAATCTTTTGGAAAATGAATTGAAGAATTTGTTGCAAAATTATGTTGATAGTTCGCAATATTGGAGATATTTGCATTGTTGATACATTTAACAAAACAAATTACAAAACAAAATGGCAGATTTTAATTTCATAAAAATTTTGTTAATTTTCCTACATTTCACACATTCTTTCTCTGCGTTTGTAAACTTTCAATTTCTTTTAATCTGCGATCAGCCATTTTAGTAATTAGAGTTCCTTTTCATTTATGGTTTCTCTCTTATTTCTGAGATCACGATTTCCGCAGAATGCAA
This sequence comes from Megalonaias nervosa, assembly GCA_016617855.1. Lineage (NCBI taxonomy): Eukaryota > Metazoa > Mollusca > Bivalvia > Unionida > Unionidae > Megalonaias > Megalonaias nervosa. The sequence goes on along the minus strand of JAECUM010028573.1, from coordinate 1,016 downwards.
TGGCTTATCACTATGAATTAACTTTTTATAAATATATTTACAAAATTGTACAAAGAAGGAAAGATGATGAGAGGGGGGGGAGCGAGAGAGAGAAAATTCTTTGAACATGATGCAGCGATCGTGGCCTGTAAAAATTATCGAATGCTGAATACTTGCGAAAAAGCTTAAAATAGTCGGTGCGTTTGTGCATTTAATTATCGTTAATATTTCATTTTGTTTATAGTTTAAATTTTACATGACCACAGATACTTACAGCACAGAGATTTGCAAATGAATAGCGCTCGCTTATATCATGTTGGAGAGTGCCATAAAGCGCCAGTACAAGTAGTCGAGTTGTTTTGAGAGAATATGTGTGTTCATACTGCGCTCCGAAATGCGATTTGATCTTGTTATTTTGTGATATCCCTGAGGCATATTTAATGCGGAATTGATACTGAAATTTGACTGTATGCATTCAAATTTTCAGTTAAATCAAGTTATAAGTTTAAAGCTATATCCATTTTAAGCAGACAATATGACATGAAGGAAACTTTAAAGTACATTTACGGATCTTGGACTCGTCCACGAGTCTGTCTTTAAAATTACTTCAACTGCTTTGCCGTCCGAAATATCGACTACAAAGCAATAATCGCATTTTATGCAGTTCTTAAGTTTGTTTATGGAAACGCAACTCCTATCTGCCCATTCGTCTGTTAAAGGCATTTATTCAATCGATCGGATATGTTACGTAGCTTTAGCAAACAATGTCCTAAACAAGCAATCGTCATTCACATTGGTAACAAATCAAACGGTTTGCATTAATAATACTAGCGTTGATAAGTTGCATGCAATTCTAAAATATGTTTGTCGGCGGATGTCATGAGTATTTGATAAAAGCATGCTACATTTAGACTTAAACGATAGAAAGTCAAGTACCGGATATTTCTTACAACGGCTTCTCTGCAATCTGCGATGTTTTATTACACAGCAGAGGGTGAGGTCAAAATAGACAGAAACTTACAACACTTGACCGGGGG
>JAECUM010028572.1:0-35393 GCA_016617855.1 Megalonaias nervosa | reverse complement strand
ATTTGAGAGTGTGATTTATCTACATAGTGTATACTTCAGACTCAGATGTGTGAGTGTGATTTATCTACATAGTGTATACTTCGGACTAAGATTTGAGAGTGTGATTTATCTACATAGTGTATACTTCAGACTCAGATGTGAGAGTGTGATTTATCTACATAGTGTATACTTCGGACTAAGATTTGAGAGTGTGATTTATCTACATAGTGTATACTTCAGGACTCAGATTGTGAGTGTGATTTATCTACATAGTGTATACTTCGGACTAAGATTTGAGAGTGTGATTTATCTACATAGTGTATACTTCAGGCTCAGATGTGTGAGTGTGATTTATCTACATAGTGTATACTTCGGACTAAGATTTGAGAGTGTGATTTATCTACATAGTGTATACTTCGGACTCAGATTTGAGAGTGTGATTTATCTACATAGTGTATACTTCAGGCTCAGATGTGAGAGTGTGATTTATCTACATAGTGTATACTTCGGACTAAGATTTGAGAGTGTGATTGATCTACATAGTGTATACTTCGGACTCAGATGTGTGGGTGTGGTTTATCTACATGGTGAATACTTCGGACTCAGATGTGTGAGTGTGATTGCTCTACATAGTGTATACTTCGGACTAAGATTTGAGAGTGTGATTTATCTACATAGTGTATACTTCGGACTCAGATGTGTGAGTGTGGTTTATCTACATGGTGAATACTTCGGACTCAGATGTGTGAGTGTGATTTATCTACATAGTGCATACTTCGGACTAAGATTTGAGAGTTTGTTTTATCTACATTGTGTAATGGATACTTTTACATTGTAATTTAATGCAAAACCTTTGTGACTCCATCATTGTCGTTATCTAGTGCTTGAAATTAGTAGATACTAAACAGATATTAAACTGCAAATGATTTGCCTTATTATCAATCGATTATTGAATGACTTCACAGCAATTATTTATAACATTTTCTGAGCTTTATATAACGTTTTAAATTTTAAGTTGGTTATATTTTCCTAATTTGGCGTAAAAGTCAAAGCTTAAACAAGTTTACAATAAATCTGAAATAAGCAGAGAAATGATAACTTTCTCATTTTGTTTACAGTTGCAAATGTGGGATGTAGCAATGTTGAATCATTTCCCGCCAATTTTCAGTATGTAGCAATGTGATATAACTTTCAGCTAAGTCACCAGTCAGCGTTACATTATATCTGGGAAGTTATGTGTTCAGTACAAACTCGAAGTCGTCTTCATCAAACACGAAATTGATGAAAATTTAAATAATAAAATACTCTATTTGCTGTAGCCATTTCATGCTTCATGTTATTCTTAAATTGTTTCTCTCACTGATCGTTTGAAGCATCTCATAATGCTCAAAGAAGCATCACATAATGATTAAAACAATCTCATGCTAACACAGTGTGGCATTTGTCTAGGATACGAATTTAGTAGAACTTCATTTTAACTAATATTGGGTTCACACCTCATATGGAGACAACGAATTGCAACATTTAAATTTTTCTTATTGGTGCTTAAATCATAAATAAGAAAAGCGCACACAATGCATGCTCAATTTTTGACTGAATATGGCATTCATTCTTTGAAGGTAGAAGGTCGATTTAAAAGCTTGTTACCAAACAATTAACTACTTGTGAAATCGAAATTAATTTCAAAGAAAGGGTAGTGAATTGAAAACAAATGATGTAGAACCTTATTCGCTTTTTCAGAGAAGTACTAACATTTTCCCCTTTCACGTTACAGGTCTTCTTTATGAGGGTGAGCTGTAAGGAACTGAAACTGGAGAGGATCGCGTGATTCAAGTTTTATTCTTTACGTGCTGTACAGACATGGTACCTTTGTGGTTTAATTATTTTTGGTTTAGATTGCCTTCTACAAAGTAGTCTCCTTTTTAACTTCACCTGGATTTAATTTTAACAATTATTATCAAAAATGTTCATTGGTCTGTTTGACTTAAGTTTAATGGCGCATTCATTGACAAAAGCGATTATAAAAGCCCTATACGAAAAGTTCACTACATCGAGTCTAAGAAGGAGAAGATATAAGTTTAATGATACATTTATGACGTGTAAGAGGAAGAGATATAGTGTGTTTCAGGTTTCTTTCCTGAGGTGTCGATTATCTGTTTCAATGTTTCTCGATTGATTTGATTCAAAAGTGATCTAAGCTGAGTGAAGAGGAAATATAATGGCCTAACCTATCAAGATTGATAAATCGTTTATTCAACACGTTGCTATTGGATTAACGATAGTATAAATTTCCACAGGAAATTATTCAAAAAATAAGTCGTATATAGCCGTGCTCTTTCATGAATCAGTTGGAGAGTTCTCAAATGACCGATTAGGGAGCATGTTTGAGATCAAGTTCCCGAAGCTTAATCATGAGAACCTTTGAAAGTTAAATATTATAAACTTGTATATTTGTTATTCAACATACACATTTCATGCTTACATGGAGTGATTTTCAGTAAACAGAGTGCATTGCGATTATTTTGGGGTAGTGAGGGATGAGTTGGCTTTTGAAATGGCTTCCATTAACGATGTAAAAGATTCTGCTAGGTCCCGTGTTTTCAAGACAGTTTAGTGTTAATTAACTTCCTAAACGGAACTTCCGAACAAACATACAATACAATATAAATTAGTCTGATGTCAACATAAAGTCAGTATAATAGAGATTGTAACTGGTTCACATCTAACGCAATATTTTGCTGTAATTAGTACATTGAACGTGAACAGCTGCGGATTGGCGGGGTGGAGGGGGGGGGAGAGGGCGGAGACGACACATCCCCGCCCCCTTACAAACGAGCGCAAATCAACCGGAACGTTTCCTAGAGTAGTGTTTTTACAGTTAGATGATTAAAATTATCCAACAATTACCAGGAGCTTACGCCCAACCACCCACTCATCCACCACCATATTTCTGGATCCAGCTATGTGTAGCAAGATCAGACTAAATCGTGATCACAGTCATTGTATTCAAGCTAGTTAAAATCGAGATCTACATGTCATAAGTAGCTCTGACAGATTCAATTTCTGGTTAACATTTGAATTCTGAGTCAACTTATTTTTGTAACCTATCAGAAAAAATATTCTGGTTCGTGTTAAAGATAATATTCGTTAGAAACGTTGTGTTGCGAATGACTCTAGTGACTGTCATAAATGAGAAATCTGTAGTTTGATTGGTGAATCGCAAAGTCAACAAAACATGGCTTTGTATCGGTGTCTGACAAATCTCTGTTATTTCTGAGTTCTCAATTCTGATTATTTTGTGGCTGTATTTATCCTCAGTTTGTTTGGTCCATAAAGCTCCTGAATTAAGGGCTGTCATCAGAGGGGTTAAAATGCAACAGTTGCCGTTCCATTCCGTGGGCGATGCGTTTTATATTCTCAGTCACTTAACACTTACGATAAGACGTTTGATTCACCTGAACTAAAGTGGACTGTAATTACACGTTTTTGAGTCTGTGATGACATGAAATAAAGGTAAAACCCCAATACAGTATTATGTGTTAGATTGTTCTGACAAGGAAAGCAAACTTGGCAAAATTGTCAAATTTAGCAGCAAAGTTCCAAAATCATTATTAGTATCAGAGAAAACTCTGTTATTATGGTATCCTTTCTATTCTTCTGTATTTATTTTATTCTTGTTATTTTTCTTCCACATCAAGTGCGATTGCAAACAGGACAGTAGGGTGATCTTAGGTTGGATTTTATGTCGCCAGCCGTTCTTATAATGAAACGGACACCAAGTTTTGTTTTACTATTTAAAATTCCATTAATTTGGAATCCGAATTTAAATTAATGTTTGGAAGTTCTTCAGCATTCGGCGAATTCATTTATTGTGGGTATGAATTTCAATTTCTATGGTTTTGCGTTAAAAGATACATTTGTTGCTACTTATAGTTGTGGATGGGGAAGGGAGCTAATTTATGGTTGAACATCTTATGTACATAGTTTGCGGAATTTAAATGTTTAGGAAAATACGGACGTGCTGTAAAGTCGATGCAGTAGATTTTTAATATTTATAAATCTTTTGTTCTTTCATTTTTAATTTTTCTGTGATTATTTCTATCCATTGTAACATAAGTTAATAATTAGAATTTCCGACGAATCCTTTTATAATTCAGATATTGCACATGATTGTAATATGACGGCAGCATTAATAAACCTTTTCTTTTCTTGCTTCAAAAAAGAGTTTCCGTAAAATAAACCATTGATTAGTATATTTTGGGTTGTATTTCATCATATGGAATTGTAACCTCTATTTCAAAGGTCCCGGCTAAAGATTCACCCAATACAGTACTTATATGAATTGTTTTTTAATTTTTCAAAATATTCTATTCGTTTCGAATCCGTTACATATCGTAAACCATACGATCTTTCAAATATATACATCAATAAATTTAGAGAATTTAAAATTCTAGTTCTCTCAACTACTCTAAACTTTTGCTAGACCAGCAAGACTTGAGTATTTCTCAAAACAAGAAACGTTCTAGACCAGCAAGACTAAAATGACAATTGGTGAACCCAAACAAATGATTTGAAATTTTTTGTACACATTGTCACATTGTCACAAAGTTTATTGTACTGAATTTAACAGTTTTCAGAGAATTGATAGAAATATTTCACGTTATTTACATGAAAGAAACTCTATCGGCATCTAGAGACAATTCCAATATATTTACAATTTTAGACGGAATAAAATTATGGTCAAATCCATTTGTGTTGAAAAATAACTTTCAAGATATTAAAAGTGTCGTTTCAAACATTAAATAAAATAAATACTTTGGAAAATATGCAGATTTTACAGTACAGTTTCACGATCTCGGAAACTTTACAAGCTGGATCTACAGTGGATCAACGAAATCAGAGTTCAAAATGTACTGCTAACGAACGAGAATGTAAGAGATCATGGGTTATTGTAAGATAAAAAAATTTGTTCCAGTAAGTGCTTTGCAAAAGAAAACCTTTAACACTGAGTAAGCAACGTATCTTCTATAAAAGCAAACGAGTATTAATCGCTATTGGGTTACATTTCCACTTTCAATACCAAGCCAAAGAATAATTTTAAAATCGTGTCAGAAGCAACATGTACTGAAATTAGAATCATATATGCAACAGTGCAACTTAAAATATCTGCAGTCATTGAAATCGGTTACCGCTCCAATGACCAAGTTGATTGTTTCTTAGATGAATATGAGAAAAAGACAAGAATTGCTACACTTTTATCTCCTACACTGCGAATGGCTTTTCTGTTCGTGACAACGCCAACTGACAATGGTCCGAATTCGTTTGCTTCACTGATGTACTATAATTTTAGGTAGAATGGGAATATAAGATCGATTAGTGCTTTCAGGAAGAGCTACAAGTTCAATTATTCCTTTGGTTTTTAATGGATTGAGTACAGCATATGTAGGATTTTTCAAAAACTTTTAAAGAGACCGGAATCTACAACAAAGTTTAAAATATTGTATACTAGTAACTTCTGATATAAGTGAGTGGAATAGTATAGTATCAACGACATGATAAGCACAGCAACAAGTGACAATCAAATCAACCATGAGGAGTTTAATCTAATCATCCAGGAGCTCAACAGGTACGAGAAAACAAAACTTGCAGTTAGAAAGAAAATACATTACACCGGAATACAAGACGCAGGAGACCCAGGAAAGCTGATATATAGAGGAACAGAAAAATATATTTAGAAAAAGTAAATCTTTCGAAGAAAAGGTGACAATGTGTTTGTGATGTTAAATGCTTTCTGAGCAACGATACAAGTTGATAACAAAGCTTTTTATAGCGGGCACCTGTGCCTTTGATACACCGCATGACTTTTGGTTTCTTTTCCTTACAAATGTTTCTCATACGCGAATAATTACCAATTGAAAAATAGCGCAATATCTGCAGAGGAGAATGGAACATTATAGTACGGTCTACGTGCTTTCTGAGAAAGAAATCTATTCTACCTGTACGATTGATAACAACAATGGAAAATTATCATTATCAACTCAGATAACAACTTTTTGCTGGATGTGACAAATGTGCGGACGAGTTCAAAAGCAGTATAATCTACCAGAACAAAGACAAAAATAAAACAAGGACTGTTTCATATCCTGATGGTTTTTTTCCAAATAATGTCAAACTGGAAAGAAATGGTGACATCAAAGAAATTAAAGGTGATAAATGTCTACAACACAACGCAAACGTTAACATCTCTCCGAGTAACAGTTAAAAGTGTATTGCACGAGCGCAATGGCACGGTCAGTACAGTTGAAATAAGTCTAACAGTTAACTGTATCTTGAACTTAACAATCACAGTATCATAAACTTATTTGATCTAGTTAAATTAAATAGTACAGTAGCTACTAGTTGGCTTGTACGAAAAATGAAGGATGAGATTATTGAATTGCCCAGTCTACTAATTTTCAACTTTTCAATGATATAAAATGTAATTTAATTTTATAAACTGTGAACTAATTCCAGCGTCTGTTCAAGTTATTGGATCATAAGGGGCTGATGAAGAGAGAATTGAACTTTACATAGAAAAACTGCAGATTTAATGGAACCAGCATTAATATTACATTGCGTATTTGAAATAATAAGACTTTTTAAAAAAAAACCTGGATGTTGCCTCTGTTCTATATGCAAATACTCACTATGTCATAGGCACAGATGCATATACAAACCCAGTCATTAAAGTAATACTTCAAAAGCCAGGACAACCTAACATAACCATTTTGTCATCCTTCTGATGATCAGGTGAAATACGAATACATATTCACTGCACTTGTATTTATATGTTACTGTATTTGTATGGGAAAACATGAACAAGTTTTTCGGATGGATACTGCAACACCAATGGGGGTGCAGTATCCATCTGAGAAAACGAGTTTATATTTTCCCATACAAATGCAGTAACCTTTTTATTATATACTCATTTTCTTATTCTATGTAAGGCTTAATTATAAACAAAATACATTACAGGAAACAAAGTAATTGAATTTATGCTGTATTCTAAAATAAATAGACAACCGTTGATTCATTAATACACAATAACAATATTAATACGCACACAGCACAGCGCAGCGACCTCAGAACTTTGTTTCGCTCTCGACATCAGGTTAAAAAGAATTGTTTTGGGTCAACTTAAAATTGAAATTTAGAGTCATATTGTGAATGAATGCGCATTGCTACAGCTTTTCCAGTTAGTGTGGAATGAATAGATTTTGGCTTTTTTGTCGATTCCAATCAATTCCGGTGACCATGGGTTGGATTTAGTTGCTGTGTCAGTTCCACAGAAAGTACATGTATCTGTGATTTGAGCAGAGAGGGACGGGATTTGACTCTGCTACGTGTATGTTTCTGTTCTGTCATTGAATGTTTGGAATCATAAGGTGGGAAAAATATGTACTCATTCAATTGTAATTATCAAAAGGACGCTATGGAATATCACGTTCATTTCATTTTGAGTGCAGTAAAGAGAATGTTGCTGTAGTTGGAAATGTAGTAGAAATTACAGTACAATTTCGAAATGTGTAATCAAAATTTAGAACCCATGATATAGCTCATGTAATTCAGATTTGCAGAACTAAGAAAGTACACTTTGAGGAAATTTCAAGATGCAAAAATGTAAGTATATTTTTTGCCGTTCTTATTACCAGCTAATGAAGGCATATTTATTTCCAGTCACTTGCATGCTCTTTGTAGGGACTCCAGCTATGTTATGACCTGTGTGGCGTCTATCGCTATCCTAAACCCTAAACATTGTATCAGCAAAGTTAACACGGAAAATTGCAAAGCCGCTGGTGTGTGACAGTCCATTCAGCTAGCGGAAATAGGAATTTTTGGTCGTCTTGTCTTATTGGCTCTGAGGTCCTTACGTTTCTACCAAAATCTCCAATTGTATTTTCCCCAAAAATTTAGTACTTTAACTTACAAAATGGTACGTCTTAAGGAGATATGCAATAGCCCTTGCCCTTGGTATGCTCTTCTATGCTATTTTTATATATTCCAGAGAGCTCTGGTCATAGTCTTAACCATTCCATTAACGAAAAGTTATGAACATTTCTCCTAAATAACTGTGTAGATGATCGAAATGGTATTTTCAATACTAAGTCTCTCACGATTGGTGTGAACATTGTAAATATCACGTTCGTTTATTTGCTTGTTTGAAAGTTTCATTTGTGACTCAATAAACTCGTCCACATTGTTCGCTTTATCATCTCTACTTTCAAATAGACGAAACAGCTGCTTTAGTTCATCCTCAAACAAATCCAATAAATTAAAACCTAAATAGTCTACTACGTGAGTGTACATGGTTTGTTTACAATGTAGTTCCTAAATGACTATACAATTTTAGGCACACCTGTTGTGCACGTGCGTAAAATACTGCACGATTCTAATAATGTAAGGTTAACGCAGAAAAAGGAGTATATAATAATGGATGTTATGTGTTCATTGATCAACACAACCTGGCCTGGGACAATAAAATTCTCGGAAGCTGTTGCAGAACGATAAAGCTGCACAGGAGGTTCATGTTTTTGTAGTTGATCTGCTATTTTAGCACATTGAATGCCAACGTACGGGAAATACACAATTTCTAACAAGCAATAAAATATTCCACAAGAAGCGAATGCTTCAATTCAAAGTATCATTTTATCAAATACACCCCAGGCAACATTAAACCTAAACAGATACCAATTCGAAAACTGTACTAAAGCATATTGATTATACCAGGCGGTTTATTTGTGCAGTGTATATGAAGGTAAAAGGAGATGCTAACTTTCATTGGTAAACAGTATGGATAGAAGTTTGGTGAAAGACATCACCTTTACTTATGGACACCATAATCAATTCAAGTTTATCATGACAGAATTGCCATGATATACAAATATTCTTGGTTACCTGCTTCGGTTAGGACAAACAGGACCGAAAAAGCATTATAAATGGTTAGTTGAGAAATCTACCATTTGATACAGGCAGTGCACAAATATTGGCACTTCAACTATACAGTATGCATTATACGTTCAAAAGCTTAAAATAGTATTGGACTTTCAAATACTAACAGTACTATATCTGATGTTTTCTTATGCTCCTCCAGTGAATTTCAAAACATTGGAAACAATGATACGGACTTGAAATCATTGGTCTCCAGTATGATACGCTTAGTTCGCTTTTAGTTAACGACAAGTGCAGAAATGGAAATTGCTTGATTTTCTAACTATATCAACTCTGGAGAAAATTATAAACAGTGGCCAATACAACGTTAACGAATCTCATATGTAATTCACCTATAAAGAATTCATAGGATATTATGATACACATAGCAAAAAATATACTTGGAAACGTTTTTACAACTCAGGAATGAAAACAGTAACAGTGACTATAGAACGTCTGCCAAAAATATGGTATATTCTCAAGGTTTTGAGCTGAAGCAACAACTTGCAGAAGCCACAAGGTATTTCCTTGATTAAAAAACACAAAACAAAATCACACAGATATTAGTAATGTAAGCGTCAAAAAAGTTTACAATGATAGCAATTGTATCGGGCTTGATTGTAGAAGTACACATGATAGAAGATTGCATGATACTGGTCATAAGGTAGCTAATGTGCAACAAGTTATTCAACTGTCAATAATATGAAAAGAAAATGTAGATGCTCACAAGATGTATATTATGTTTTGCTTCAGATGCTATGGTAAACATAACACACGATCAGCAAAAATCAATCATGGTTTAGGCATGCTATTTGAAGGAACTTCATAACATGAAAATTGTGGTGTGACTGATTGTGAAAATCAATATTTGCACTCAATGTGATTGAAACTGAATACTTTATTTCTTTGCGCTGTGCCGTTATTATTTGCCCAACGTTTTGATCAGTGAGATTTACAATGGAAAGTGTTGACCGAAAACTTAGATAGATTCTGAGGAAAAAATAGACAAATGGTTATTGCTACTGCTTGATGTCTATCAAGGAACCAGTGCTTTAGTTCTGATCGGTACCTGCGGTAATCTTGATGATGCAAAGATAAAGCAACTGACAGAACCATCGCTAGCATTTAATGGTAGACATTCCGAAATATCAGGATAGGTGATTATACAGAAGCACAACTCAGTAATCAATGATTTCAGAAAGAATACTCACAGAGAATAAACGCTTAGTATTTGTACTATAGAGCAAGAAAGTACAAAGCAAAACAATTCAAAATGCAAAATGTTCTTGAACAGAGCAATGTTATTGTTGACTAAATGAAAGTAAAAATTATGGAACACTGACACAGAGCAAATGAAACTAAGCCTTAAGGAGACTTGAATTTCCTTTTCATTGGAATATGCTTATTTGTCGGTAAGGTCATGTATATACTTTGGAAAATAAAACACGCTTGTAAATATACACAGAAAATGCTACCTATTTAATTTTGATTACACCATTTATGCAAATTAATTTCTTGTAAATTTTTCTTGCGATAAAATAAGCAATCTCTGTGCATAAGAAATTCTCAATTTTGTTTCATAAAAATTGAAAATTCCTTTGCAACTTTCTTATCATCATTGTCTGTTATGATTAAGAGAGGTTTGGTCTTAACTAGCAAAAAGTCTTATATGGAAATGCCATCTTACTTATCCTTTAAAACTCCAAGAACGTTCATAGTCATTCGTGTGTTATCCATTGGATAGTAACTAGTGCCATAGAACTTGCTGTTATCCCTCATATAACTGTGAAACTTTACTGTCTTAATATGGATGCACAATAACTCATTATTATCTATGAATAATAATATGTTAATGATGCGTCTTATAACTTGCTGCATCCTGCCATAGGATTCTTGCATCAGACGAAATGCAATCCATCTCTTTAATATGTGATGCCATCTCTCGGGAAGCTGATAAAAACCTATGTGGCACTGATCACTTTCTAGATACCTTAGAAGCAATATTCCAAAACCTCAAAGGCTAGAGCAGAGGTGGAAATTGAACAAAGCCGATTTGGAATCCAAATTAATAGTGATCTTTGCCGAAGCGCAGTGGATCCAATTTTCATAATAATAAAGATACTCCGGGATTTGTTGTAGATATAACACATTTCAAACTTCTGAGATTCCTACACGTGTCATCAGAACTTGGTTTGACGATGGATTCAAAAGCACCACAAGGGAAGGGAAAAAGGTTGAACAATTGAAAATCTGAATAAATACCGTTTTATAACGAGCCAAAACTCATCGTAGATTTAGCCACAACAAGAGAAAAACAGTTCTTACGTCTCTGGGTTGAACACTAGTTTCTCTTTTAAATAGGTATAGAAAATAATACAAAACATTACTAGCAAAATTAAAGGCAGCTATATCCAACATTTAAAAAAAATCAGATGAAATGGTTACAACCGTACCAGAAATGTCGGATACATTGGCAGAAACATTCTTGACAAACTCCTCAAGCAAGAAATATTCTGACAACATGGAGGAAAGGGTTCCACTAAATTTCATAACTACTCATGCTGATGATTACATTTTCATTCTAAGAGAATTACAAGAATCTCTTGACCATGTAAAACTTTAAAACTGAAACACGATGTACTCCTGCAATCTGGGGAAAAATATTCTGGACTGCTGGCTGCCTAGTCAAATTGGTATAAAAGAGAATGAAGGGGGCGGGGGGACATCAAAAGCTGACGTGCAATCACCAGTTGCCGAATTGAGGATTCCATATAATGACCTAAATATATTATAATTTAGCAAGTTCCTCTTACTGGCTAAATATCAAGAATGAAAATTCAACTTCAAACCCATTTCTAAGTAGATTCATGCTTTCACAAGGTAAGTTTGGCTCACTTTTACGAGCCTGTCTATTTATTATACCATTGTGTCACGTGGTTCCCGTCAGAGATCAACTCCTTTCTTGAGTCTTTCTTACTTCCTAGCTTGCTTCATGCGTTCACATATCAACCTTGCGTCATTTATTCTGCGGATTTTAATTAATTTTCACGATCACGTAGCTTATGTGTATTTAATTTAAATTTATTTTGTTTTATCTCGACGTGTATTGGATCTGATTTTATTATGTAGTAACATCTACAGGAAACGAGGTTGTTTTTATTTATATGGAGAATAATTTCACCTTTAGCAACAACTGAACCACATACCGTTCCATCTATAAATCCACCTGAGACGCCTTTGTCAAGCTGGCACAGGTACTAAAACGCTGCAAAATAGCATTATGTATGCTTTAGATGTGCACTTTAATTTGGTGCCCTCTTGAATCAGCTCAAGTTAAAGAAACTGCAATAGTGATAATCAAATTGACGTTTTCAGAACTATACATAGAACATTTTTATCGTCTCTGTTTTATAGTATCATATAAAATATATAGGTGAGATGTCCCAGTGAATATTAATTTATGTGACCTAGTCCTGTTGTAACAATTAATATTGATTTTTATAATATAATATCCAGTCTTTCTGCGCTAGCGAATACTGAGTTTTAGTTTTGCATTGTCATATACCAATACGAATCAGTTGGGTTTTTTTGCACCAGTAATTGTTTTTATACTCTTTCTGGTGTATTGTATTTTATTTATTTATTTTTTTATTCGATGCTTGTTATGAATGATGACAAAGGAATAAAATTAAAGGTTCTTTGAGATTGGCTATTTGAGTTTTTATTCAGTCGTGTTACATATATGCGAGACCAAAAACACAGTTCCTATATGAATTGTTGAATCATCACAATTTCATTTCTTTACCCGTTAAATATTCGTGTTACTTCATTTTGTATGCGTGATATAAATATGCAGGACAATAGCTAATGACCATTATACGTACCCATAATAACCTGCCAATTTTCCTTTCGTTCCAGCCGTTCCAGTATGGCTTGTTCCGTATCCTGGATGCAGAACGAACGATTCTCTTGTATACATGATTTTGACTTTATTATTAAAAAACGAGAAACAAGAAACATTTCGGAAATTCAATAACTCATTGTCAGGAGACTCAGATCGCAGTTATCTTGCTAAAGATGCAAAAGCCCATATACCTGCTCCAACCAAATATGTCATTTTACGCAAATTCCAGCTTCTGAAATAAGTTTCACTTTAAATAATGAACGTTTTGTTAAATGATAATATTAAAAGTTAAGAAGAAACCAATCCCTTACTCATCTTTTAAAGATAAATAGACATGATCAGCTGGTGATGCCGCTTATTATTAAAATTAAAAGTTGAAAGGAAATTAAAAACTAAAACCAAAGCAATTGGAATTTTACAAAATGAAACAGTGGGTAGAAATTCGTTCGAAAAAATGAAAGGTGTGAGAATGCGATCGAGGGTTAAATTGACTGAAAAAGAAGAACGGGTATTAAATATATTTCTGTAATTTGGAAAATGGAAACTACATCAGTAAAATGATGCCTAATTTATCACAATTGGACGGAACATGTGGTAATCAAACAAAGCATTTTGAAATAATCAAAATTGCATTATCAGAATATATATTCATATAACCATGTGGATCCCCTTTGCCCTTTCAAAATATTTCAGACAGGGTTATGTCCCTTTCTACATTGTGTTTAATACAGTTCCTTTGTGACGCCATCATTCTAGCTAGATCATGCTTGAAATTAGTAGACATTAAAAGGAAACTAAAAGAACTGGTGTCATGCAGATATTTATATGAAATGATATTAAGGATGATTGCCCAACCTTGATATAAACTGAGCTAAGTATTCTACCAGGTGTTAAATTTGTTAATGCAGATGAATAAAACTGCTTTTTAAAGTTTTTTACGAAAACTTCACTACTTCAGGCCTAAGAATGAGAAGATATTGTGTCTGTGTTTAGGCGTCTTACGTCTTAACTGACTTGTGGCTGATCTATTTCAATGATTCTCAGCAAAATCAAAACTGATCTCAAGTATTGACGTCTCGTGTGTTCAAACAGATGCAGCTGGATCAATGCACAGTGAAATATGAGATATGTACCATTGGCAAGAAATAGAAATAAAAGCACTCAGCGAACCTGTGGTATATGATCGTATTCTTTCAGGAATCGATCGAAGAGTTCTCAAGTGGCTGATTAAAGAACACGCTTGTGATCAAGGGAAGACAATGAAAGTAATTTCGTAAACGAGAAATTTATTTGAAATGTAACTGAACTCTGTATGAATCTGTCACCATACTCGTGCGCATAAACTCAAACAATGGATTTAACAGAATGATGCACACCGAGTTCAACAACCGATATAAGGATATGATATCGTTCCTGAATGGAACTGATCAGAAACATGCAACTTCAAGGAGTAATCAAACGAGAATCAACGTATGGAATTTACAAATATCGTCGATATGGACCTATCAGAAGGGACAATCAATGC
Source organism: Megalonaias nervosa (assembly GCA_016617855.1). NCBI lineage: Eukaryota > Metazoa > Mollusca > Bivalvia > Unionida > Unionidae > Megalonaias > Megalonaias nervosa. Next base: position 21,018 of record JAECUM010028572.1, on the reverse strand, counting down.
ACAGAATTTGAACATAAATATGGACAGTGTATGGTTCATCCACAGGTAAGATGTATATTGTTACGTGACTAGGCTCTTACAAAGTAACAAAGAAAAGAGTGAAGGCAACAAGCTTTGCAAATTTAACAAAATAATTTATTTCCCTAGAAAACAAGGTAAAGATATAAAAAAAGGACTTACAGTTTGTGAATCTAATCCAAAAATTAATCCTAGAATTTAAAAATATAAGTCCTATCACTAAAAAGTTCTAAATGAATCCAAGTTCGAATCTCGATGAAGTTCCAAAATGGAAGGCGATGACGTCCTCTATAACCAGTTTTGTGCTGATGTGTCAACAGTTTCTTGTTGAGTCACCAAGAATATAATTCCGGCTTTAGAATTCCAAATAATTTTAGTAAATATCTTTGTCCAAGAATTTCGGTGAACACACGTAAAGTCTCCAGGAAAATAAATTATTTTAAATAAAAAACTCAATTCAAATGGCAACAACAAGAATACCTTTCAGCTTTAAGGTATGATTTATAACTGACTCTAAAATCACTATGAACTAAGTTTAAGCCAACTAAAAACGCAATTTCAGACCCGCGTGATGGGTCACGTGATCACTCTGTCCGAACAGCGCAGTAAAAAAAAAAATATGTCAATTATCACATACTCTAATAAGCCTTAGCTAAAAGCCAACGATTCCCACGCTGGAAATGAATTTAAAAATAAAACGTTGTTCACTCAACTAACACGCAGGCCAAGCATGACCTTGATTACGACCAATGATTTTCACTCAGTGTTTATCAAACTTTGAACCAAGGTCAGTAACTAGATTAGCTAAAAATACAATGAAGCAATAGTTATTATTTACTAGAACTGAACTGAATTTTTCCTAAAAAAAAGTCAAATCCAGTGAATAAAGTTATTACAATAACATGTAATGAAATAAAAATAAAATAAAAGAGAATTTAAAACAAGCACACAAGTAATTAAATTACATATACGTTACAATATATAATTGATTTTCACTCATAGTGTTACTGAATTAATGATTTCACTCTCATAGTGATTTTGAATAAAATTGATGCAAAAATGGAAAATATATATCTTCTGGCGTCCAAATGACGCATCTCCGGTTACACAGCTCTCGTCGAATGGTCAAGGAGCAACCACGAAGGACCCCTCGAGAGCTTCCTTATTCCATGCAGACCCGTTAGTGCCGAAGCTTTGGTGCCTCGCTGCTAGTAAGCCAATATTGTTCTCCGAACCAAATTCACTATCGACCGCAGCATTCGGGTTACACGAGACCCCACAGAGGTGTACGACTTACAATGAGAAAAAGCTAAAATATAATGACTGAACCGTTTTGCACATGTGACACGGTTAAGGACGTGTACAATAATATATTTTTCGCATGCACACACATGAACTGGCTTCGTTACATATAAAATAATTTCATCAGAACTACTGCACAAATTTATTATAATAACTAAGTTCGTACATGAATCTGTGTCTGAATAGAATAAAGTCACTTGATTAGAACTCAGACATTACTCGTCCTTTAATGCATGCGAGGTATACCTGAATTCAGTTTCTCTGTTCAGTTATAAAAGTGTCTAAACAGATTATAGTCTACCTGATAGCATAGCGTTATGTGACATAGGTCTGACTCTCCGCAAAATTTAGAATAAATTCTGAAACATCCAACCTATGCATCAATTCTATCACATAAAGCAGATAGCAAGAAAGAGTACAATTTTATATTTCACATACATACAGCTTCTGGACAAAACTCGTCCATCAATGTGGGAAACCGAACACAGTGTTTTGAAATAACTCTGGCTAAAATTAAACCACTCTCAGGAAACACTGCACATGGCAACGAAACCCCTGTACGTTTTCGTTCAAACACAAAGCATACACATTCAACACAATTCCTTGCCACGTTTTCAATGCTTATTCTTGAGAAACTGGAACAGTTTAATATTATAAACTTGTATAGCAATATTTTCAATGGATTCAGGCTTACATGTAGTGATTTTCAGTTGACAAAGAGTGTATTGGGATTTTGTACTGAATAATAAGGATAGAGTTAACTTTTGATATGGCTTCCATTAATGGGCCCTAAAAATGTAGATCTTTTTCCAGGTCTCGTGTTTTCAAGACACTTTAATTTTGAAGAACTTTCTAAACGGAACTTATATCAAATATATGTTTATTAGTATGATGTCAACATGAAGTAAATATAACAGAGACTGTAACTGATATGTAGATAAATCAGTATCTTGTTGTACATAGTGCACGAGGCTTGGAAATCGAACAGAGGGCGATAGGCGAAGAGTACAGGGCAGGTGCAAACAGATCCAGAACGACCCCGCCTACTTACAAATGAGCGCCAAACAAATGGAACGTTTCCAAGAGTAATTTTTCTTTACAGTAAGATGACGAAAGTTACACTCTGGAAATGTTTAGAATAAAGAAGCTTCAGGCGAACTCAACGTCTGGCGCACAGCCAGGGGTCCCGTCCCACATATCCCTTGTCCAAAATTGTATCCCCGTATCCGCACCACCCACCCACCCCAACCCCCGCCTTCCTTTCCACTCATATTTGTGGAATCGCCCCTGTAGAGTTTGTAGGTTCCAGATCAACCGTCATCATCGTCATCGTATTCAGTTTTATTAAATTTGAGATCTAGTTATCATAAGTAGTTCTGGCATTCCCCGATAAAGATTCACATTCTAGATGACCTTTTGATTTCACAGTCCACTCTGTATTTCTTGTTAGGGATAATTAACGTTTATAACTTCGATATATGTGAAATCTGTAGTTTGATTGGTGAATCACAAGGTCAACATAAGATAGTTCGCGTCAGTGTATTTTGACGTTGTATTGCACCTCAATTTCCCTTGGTCCACCCAGCCGTCGGATCAACGGCGTTCCGAAGAGAGGTAAATCTACATTATTCTGTGTGTTATGTATACTTGATACGCATTGTTTGTTAGTTTTTCCATTTTTTATTTCATTATATGCTAATGATAATGTAACAGCTATTACTTGAATATTAGCGCTTTTTTTCCATATGGTCTAACATGAACAAATGAAATCTACCATGACGCTGAAATTGTAGATTTCACACCTGCACAGCATACGTACAGGATGAACCGTTCAAACGTGAATGTTTGAAAAAAGAAATTTAGTATTTTCTGGATAATTATTTCATAGAACCGAGTAAAAGGGACTGGAGTTCACCATATATTCTTGCATCGAAGCCAGATAATACTTTCCGCATGTGCACAGAGTATAGAAAGGTGAACAGTGTGACCAAAACAGATTCATTTCCATTGTCGAGAATCGATGACTGCATTGATAAATTAGAAATGCAAAATATGTCACCAAATTTGACCTTCTGAAAGGATTCTGGCAAATTCCACTGTCAGACAGTGCAAAGGAAATTTCGGCATTTGTGACTCTAGATGGACTTAATAAATATAAAGTGATGCCATTCGGGATGAAAGGTTCGCCTTGTAATTTTCACCGTTTAATGAACATGATTCCCTCTTGTCTAAATAATTATTAGGCGTACATTGACGATGTCATCATCTACAACGACATATGGAATGATGACATAGATATAATTCAGAAATTTTTTGACAGACTCGCTGATGCAAATTTGATAATTAAAATGTATCCAAAAGTGAGTTTTGTCGTGATTCTATTACATTTTAGGGCATATCGTGAGACATCGACAAGTTAAATGTAGAGATGCTAAGGTCAGTTCTATCTCTGAATTCATTGTGCCTATCAGTAAAACGCAACTGATCCAATTTTGGTATGGCTGGAGATGTTTCCATAATTGCTGAACCCCTGACAAATGTATTGAGTAAGAAAACAAAGTTTCATTGTTCTGAAAAACGTCAGGACGTTTTTGATAAGCTAAAGGCCATAATTAAGAGTGCACCAGTTCTTTCAGCTCCAAATTTCAATCATTTTAAATGTATGTTCATGTAAATGAGGTTGGCTGTTGGAGCAGCATTGATTCAAGAAGATAAAAATAGTGTAGATCATCCAGTGTGCTATTTTTCGAAGACATTAAATAAGCACCAGAGAAAATATTCCACAATCGAGAACAAAAGTTCGTCTTTCATATTGCTTTGTAACACTTTGAAGTACATATTAATTTAGTGATTACAACCCCCCCTTACTGTCATTACTAAATTTGTATCGCATGAACATTTGACTAATAGATAAAGAAAACTTTATTGCATAAATCTTTCTTTATCTTTATTAGGGAAGGTGTTATGCATATTTAACTTGCATTATTTATTTTTAGTTTTTTAAGTTCTTTTATTTCATTATATGCTATTAATAATGTAACGTTGTATGTTGTACTTGACCTTTCAAAATTCAAGTTCATTTCCTACTTGACTTGAATCATTTTCTGTTTGGTAGTAAACATGCTTATCTCAATGTGAGTGTGGAACTTTAGAAATTCCCCATGAATTGCCGGGTCTAACTGTTGTTTATTACATTTTATATTATAATGTTAGGGATAGACTACTACTTATAACTAAGATTTAACCTGCAAATATTTGCAGCTTTCTAAAAGAAAACGTTCCATTAGGTAATAGTTTTTTGGACAATGCTAATTGTGACCTGAGGTGACGTAGAGGACTATATAATCTTCTTTTCCTAGAAATTATTTATTCGTGTTGTAAGATCATAGCAGTTGTATTATTGTTGCGTCCAGTATTCATTTGTGCTAGAAACTTTTTATTCGAATTATTTAATTCAACTTATACTACTCTGGATATACAAAGTGCTCAAAAATAACATTCTTGGAAATAGTGACTTGAATATTTACTGAAATTTCAAATACGAATATATTATTGGATTGTATTATTGTCATCCAACAAAAGATTATTGGCACGTACCCACTACACGGGCCACCACAGGTACATCAATACCTTCAGCGTTGGATTTAAATTGGACTTCCACTAACGTTTATTAGGAACTTTGATCATTAAGACTCGTATCAATAGTTATAGGATTATTTGGGATTTAATTCGCAATACCGTAAGTTCTCTTTTATACATTTTCACTTTGTATTATATGGAAATACATTATTGGATGAATGTTTCTAAGCTTGTTGCTTCTCAATCTTTTCTATTCCTTGTTTTAAGACCACAGAGTCATAACAGATATCCCATTCCGTGCGCAACGTCTCTTATATTCTCAGTCACTTAAACTCAAACAATTGAATGTTTGAACTCAGTTAAAGTGGAATGCAATTACAACTATTTTGAAATCTTTGATAAAATGAAATAAAGGTGAAAACCCAGGCTAAGATAAATAGATAGATAGATTGTTCGTAGAGGAAAATCACACAAACTTGCCAAAATGATCAAAATATTGCCAAATGTATCAAACTTTAGCAACAAAGTTCTGCAAAAAAATTTTTGACCGTAGAAAGCTCCGTTATTATTTTTTGTTTTATTCCTGGTTGCTTTCTTTCACATTGTGCGCCAAGGTAATGTTACGTTCGGATTTATGTCGTTTGCCCTTATTTTCAAACACAAAATTGACATCAAAGTTTGTTTTAATATTTGAAATTCCATAATCTGAAGTTCGAGCGTAAATTAATGGAGATTTTTCAGCATACTGTGAATTCATTTTATGTTGTGGATATCAATTTCAATTTTTATGCTTTTGCATTAAATGACATTTTATTCGGTACTTAAATTGATGAATGGAAAAGGGTTCCCTTTATGTAGAAAGATACATCTTCGTTCGGTCCTTAACAAGAGAGAGAGAGAGAGAGAGAGAGAGAGAGAGTAACACCCGAAATGTAACTTTTGAAATAGACGCCTCAAGTGAAATGAATGTGTGCAAACTAAGCAACCAAGAGAAAAGGGAGCAAATGAAAATATTTACAACACACACACACACACACACACACACACACACACACACACACACACACACACACACAACTCTTCCATTGCACTAGGTGATTCGTATTTACCGCTTCACCACTTGTTCATTTGAATAATTGTTTGCGTTCCCTCTGAAAGATCCAATAACTGCATTCTGTCTAATAAAGGAAATTTAAAACTCTGTGAGACAATAGGCGGTCGTATCAAAAACTCACTCGACCTGATACAAATATAATCAGATGCACATTCCTTCTATTCGACTATAGAAATTATGCAAATGAGTGAGAGCATGAGTGGTCAGAAAGATATGAAATTTTACTATTAAAGGTCGTGGAAGAAGAAGGAGAATAACTATTCTGGTGTAACAAATTATTTTGTGAATAAATGCACATCTAGAAGACAACTGTCGCTCCACGATATGTGGAGTGCTTTGACTTCGACATTAATGAGGGCAGCAATGTAACTAATTTATTGCAGGTATCTCTCTCTCTCTCTCTCTCTCTCTCTCTCTCTCTCTCTCTCTCTCTCTCTCTCTCTCTCTCTTGTTCAGAAGAAGCGATCATAAATACAACATTGCATCATGAACTATCTGCGAAAGTCAATAAAAGCGGTTACCACTTTAATGTCCACATTTCTATTTGACTGATATAAATGAGTGAAAAGACAGCAAGTGCTTCCGTTTATATCCTACATTGCTCATTGTCAATGGCTTTTCCCATAAATAAAGTACATGAATTTTAGGCTGCTAACTTTAGTAAATGAGATAGCACAGTAAAATCGAGTTACAGTTATATACGAATTAGCATGCAAAGGTTTCAGATTGATTAGTGTTTTAGGAATAGCTACTAGGAACACCGTTCCTGTGGCTTTGAGTGGGTTTAGTGCAACATTTATATTATTTGTTGCAAAGGCTGTAAAGGGAAGTTAATCCAATTTAAAGTTTTATAACATGATGTACCTTTAATATTATCAACGACTACATCAACACAGCAATAAATGACAATCAAATCAACCTTGAGGAGCTTATTTTAATCAAACGGTACAACAGGTACAAGGAAATAACAAAAGTGGTCACGAAGAAAATAAACAAAACCAAAAGCCAGACACAGGAGAATTAGCAAAGGTTTTGATGTTGAGGAATAGAAACATATATTTGGAGGAATGTATGAAAATTAAAAGTAAAAGAGAATGAACACAGCTCTCTGAGCGATGTCAGAAGCTGAGCAGAACATATTAACAGCCAGAGACTGTGAGTTCGATATAAGAACTGTCTATTTCTGAAGGTGATTGCTTTTTATTTGGTTGGGATCTTTGTTAACTTTATTTTCATTTTTAGGGGTGAGGTCATACAAATATTTCGCATAAATGTACGGATAAATAGTGTAAAAAAATCTGCAAATAAGAATGGAAAGCTATGCAATTGATGATCTTCCTTGCAAATAAATCTGTTCATTCAGTCGGGTGATAACAGAAATTAAAAACTAGTAATATCGTTGTCGATAATAGATTTCATTGTTGGCTATTACAAAACCGCCGACGAACTCGAAAGCATAAAATTTTACTAAATCAGTGATACTAATGAAACAATGGATAATTTCAAATCCTGGCGGAATTAAGATGTATATAAACAAAGTCAAAATTGGAATGACAGAAAAGGAGACATTACAGAAGTTATACTTGATACAGCACTACCCAAAGTTAAGGCCCTCAGAGTTATAGGATACTGCATTTGTATAGGAAAATATGAACAATCTTGAGAGTGCAGTATTAGTCCGCAAAAACGACTTCATATTTTACAAATGCATTAACCTTTTAATAATATGCTCTTTTTGTTTTTCTACCAAAGGCTTTATAATAAAATGATAACACCAACAAAACCCAAGGTAACTGAATTTAAGCTGTGCTCCAAAAAGTAAATACACAACCGAAGATTCATTAATACACAGTAACAATAATAATGCCCAGGGATCCTTGAACTTCGCGCACTCAACATTAATTTTTCAAACAAATTCTTGCTTTGGTCTACTTCAAATTGAAATTTAGAGCCATATTGTCATTTGACTGACTTGTAAAATGGCACGTCTCTGATATTTATGCGATAGTCCTTGGCCTCAATATGCTTTTCTATGCTATTTTTATTGACTCTAAAGAGCACTAGTCATAGTCTGAACCATTCTTTTCTACTGACGGTTTAAATAATCAGAATGGATTTTTCAGTTACTGCGTCTTTCACGTTTGTGGTTGACATTGCGAATATCACGTTCATTCGTATACTTGTTTGAAAGTTTCGTTTGTGACAAAGCAAACTCGTCCACATCGGGAACTTAAAAAAATCTCTTCTTACAAATGGATGAAACAGTTTGTTTAGTTCATTTACCAACAAATCTAATCAACCAAAACTTAATGCTTCTACGACATGAATGTACATGGTTTATTTATAAAGTAGTTCCTAATACACGATACTATGTTTAGACACACGTATCGTATGAAGCCATGCAGGATGGAAAAATGCTGCACCATCCTGCCAATGTAACTTTAACGAAGAAAAAAAGTGAGCATATAATATTAACAATTGCACGACGTATATAACGTACTGGACGACACAGCTGAACTATTGAACATTGTTGGAATCTTTGTCCGTTAAAATGTTTTTCAAGCTTGTATTGTTTCGTATAATACCAAGAGTCGTTGCAAGCAATTAGTGGGATGATGTAAAGTTAATAGACTGAATTTTAGATTTAATGGCAAAAGTGGAAAAGTAATAGACTTTTCATGCTTCACCTACAACAATGTTTTTATGTAAAGTAAATACTATAATGCTGACAGCAATATCTCTGGATGTCCTAGTGAACTTGATGTACTCTCAGTCAATGAGACATAAACAGACTCACAATAATTCAGTGCCCCTATCATAAACTTACACGATCGTGTTAAATTAAGTTATGCATCTACTATTCAGTTTGTACCAAAAAACGTCTTGATACTCAAATTCTGAGAGAAATGATTATGACCTTAAATTTAAAATGAGAGTGTTAAATGATATAGTCTACATTGAAATCCACATTTAAATAGTATAAACTATGATTTAAGTTTATAATTTTGAAATAATACAACGTTCTGTTAACGTTATTAGATGCTAATGGATCTGATAAGACTTTACAAAATATCTGGAAGAACAACAGAGAAGAAAATGCTGAGTTGAATGAAAACAGAGCAAAGATTCTGGATTGCTTAAATTGAAAGATTGACACCTGGCTCAATATGTATCTACTCGTAGTGCCGTAGTCACCAATGCGTGTACGAATGCATAACATATGGTAAAACTTGAAAAGGCAAGACAACCTAAACTTTCTACCATCCTTCTCATGATCAAGTGAAAATAGAATACATATTCGCTGCACATGTGAATGGTGTTTATATGCAACCTGATCTGGAGCGACTAAAGGCTTCGAAGCTGTTGTTGAGCAACAAAACAGCATCAGAGGTTTATCTTTCTGTAACAATCTGCTATTTCTGCAGCAAAATTAACAGAATGCTTATGAAAGACTTCATCATCCTTCTATAGACATCATGATCCTTCTAAGCAATCACTCAAAGATTTTCTTGATATGTGAACGATTTGTAGTTGCCTCATTCGGTTAGTCCAAACATCAGACCGAACAAAACATTATGAATGATAAGTTTAGAAAGTTACAATCAGGGACGGGTAATACGCAAATTGTTGGCACGGAAACTATACAGTTAGCATTTTACTGTCAAAAGCCTAGAATAGCATTTGCCTTTCAGATACTTAAAGACCAATTTCTGCTGTTTACGTATGCTCTTCCACTGAATGTCAGATTTAAATTAGCACTTATTAAAGCCTCTGAGGTAAAAAAAAATATGTGAAATCCAAGACCATGAACTGGAAAATACTGGTCAGAATCAGTTGCGGGATCAGTTAATGACAAGTACAGAAATGGAATTAATCTTGTATGCCTGAATCAGCTGGGGAAAAAGTTATCAACAATGAGGACAATAGCAGTTCAACAGTATTAACGTAAAAAGAGTTTAAATGATAGTTTGATTAAAACCAGTGGAGAAAGTAATCTGGAAAACTTTTACAACTCAGTTTTTGAAAAATTAAAGTGACTATGGTCTATCCTGAAGGTTTTCAAAATAGCAACAACAGTGTTTCTTTAATGCCAAAAGTCACAAAGACATTAGTACCGGAAGTGTTAACAATTTGTATACTGATAACCATTGTATATGGCTTGATTTGAGAAGAAAACATGATAATAGATTGCACGGTCCGGTCATAAGGTAGCTACTATGCAACAATGTATTCAAGTGCAAATGAACTGAAAAGGTGATGTAGATGCTCACAAGATGAATATTTGTTTTACCTCAGATGCTATGGTAAGCATAACAACAGTTAAAAACTGTTTTCACCAAATCTTGTAAAGACTGAAAATGCAATTTCTTTGAACTACATCTCTATTCTCTATCCAACTTTCGGATCAAAGGAACTTATGACAGAAATTAGTTACTCAAAAAGACAGATGATCCTGACAGACTTTCACAAGGATATATTATAATTACTGGTTAATGTCTATCAAGGAACCAATACTTTGTTTCTGATTGATGACTAACAAAAATTATCATTAAGTGGTAGACATTCTGAAATATCAGTACGAGTGATAATACAAAAGTACAACTCTGTGTAATCGATGATTTCAAAGAGTGCACGTGTTGTTTGGTTTCGCTTTACAGCAAGAAAAAACAAAAAACAACCGTTAAAACTGTTGAAAGAGAACGATGTAATTTCATAGCAAAGTTCAAGCATTTGCTACAAGTATATTTCTATTCGTCAGGTTTATTTATTTGTAATCACGCGAATCTTTGAATTTTTTTTAATTCTAACAGTGATACTATCTATCTCTGTAGTCATTAGGGCCAACATAGTGAAGTAGTATATCAACATGCTTTGTTTCTTTTTATTTAAATTATTCTCACCGGTTTAGTAAAAGATTGTGCACTTTCAACTCTTTCATAAACAATTTCAAATTTTCCTAATTTCTTCTATCTTTATGAGACATTGTATAAAAAACTAACGACTCTATCTATCCAAAGCGTATTTTGATGGCCTATGTACATGATCACTTGGTATATTTATATCAGATTTTACATCATATTCTTTTATTTCAGTAATATATCAGTTAGATAGCATGCCTGTGCCAGTGAATATCGATTTATGTGATCTAGTACTTTTGCAGCAATGATTTTTTTTCTTCAGTATGATATCCGTCTAGTCTTACCGTGTCCGCAAATATTTATTTTTGTTTTTGTGTTGCAGTATAACAATACAAAGGATTTGGTGTTTGTTTGCTCTCGTATCGTCTTCAAAATCTGTCTAGGCTATAGTGACATACACAAGACTGATTATTTTTTAAATGTTGATATATTAAGCTCAGAAGAGTTTTAATTTTTTAAATTTCTGAATGTGGTAGTTAATTTGAAGAAGAAAAAAAAAATGTTACTATTTTACGTTTCACTATGGCCCATAACTATCAGTATGTCAACTACTTTGACAATAATAACATTGCTTTGGGTTACAACAATTGTGGTTATTGTGAGGAGTTAAGGTAACTAGGTAAGTACGCTAGTAGATAATTAAGAAAGTATGTATGTCTTATATATTGTATGCAGAAGTTCTAAATATCATTTTTAAATGTGGAAAGGAAAGATAATATAGTCAAATTTTCCTGCATTTGTGAAGAAAAAAAAAATAGCTAATTTAAGGGGATTTGATTTATTAGTGGTAGAAGCATCAACGATTGTTCTTTCACAAACGTCCTTATAAATGGATATATTTTAATATTTAATATGCTGACCATTAGATTTTAAATGTAGCTTAATTGCTTGTGACTCATTTCCTCAAAACAAAAAAATCTAAACGTAGAACAGTCTGCGATTAAATGGCTGCCCTGTCTCAATGACTTCAATATGCCCTCGTTAGTTATTTGATTTTGAGGTAGAGATATATCTAAAAGGAGATATTTTGATTGATGTATTGTATCTAGATTCTGATAAGCTTTCTATAACATTTCTTAATGAGACTGACTGGTGCCATCGAATGTACGATATATACTGAGGAATAAAAGTTACTAGTTTTAAACTCATACACATCGAATAGAAGCGGAATTCAAACAGAAGAGGAAATAAAATCAGAGAAAACTAAATGAAGTTTCCTCAGCATGGGTCTGTTTCATTATTACAATATCTGCCTGTGTCTTGCTTTTAAGTAGATTAATACCTAAGAACAACCGCTACACAATCTGGTTAATATCTAATACCACAAGATACATGCATGCAACATCTCCATATGTGGAACATCTATCTAACAACAAGAAGGCTTTTAAAGTACTTCGATTACAAATACTTATAATAGGAGGGAGTCGCGGTAGCTCAGTGGTAGAGCGTCGGACTCTTAATCCAAGGCTCGCTGGTTTTATACCCTATGAGGCCTGCCAGGATCGGCTGCCTCGGTGTGTCCTTTGGAAAGGTAGTTATTATCAATGATGATACATGCAACAAATAAGGACCCTTCTAGATTTGAGCTTAGGATTATTATTCAGCCATTTTGCTCGTATGTGAGATAAAACGCACTGCTCCGCTAATTTTCACACTAATTTTGCGTCGTGGTAAGTATGCATTATATGTGTGATATAACAATAACATTTTCTATGCAGAAAGGTTGCTGATTTTTAAGAATGACCATTATATGCACATTATAGTAATCATGCACAATGATGGCAAGTATCAATACTTTATAATTTCAAAGTTTTCCTAAGGAAATCCTTTGTCCGAAATTCGCACAGGAATAAGCAAGAAGCTTTATTACAAATTTAAAATAAGCACAGTCACTTCAAATACTACATCGATAGTGGGTAATTTATTTCTTTGTATCTTGTCAATAGATGTTTGGTATCAGGTTCAAACTAAAGACCTGTAAGTTGCGTCCCAAGCCAGTTCATTACATTCCGCGTTGATAGAGATTAATGTTTTATCTCCACCCACACCAACCCCACCTACTCGTACATTACTAACAATGGGTAGGTACATAACATCGCCCATTTGCTACTCAAAGGATATAAAGTTCAGGTGTGTTTTCATTTGTGAGTAGCATGTAGGAAATTTCAATTACCTCTCGTATAACATAAAAAATCGATTATTTCCGCATCCCACTCTTTCGCTGAAATGTCAACAAAACAAATTGACACCGGGTGAATGAAAGGTGAAAGTAAATGCAAATATCTACACACGTTCATGACTATAGGTGATTTAATCATTCGCATATTAACTTGAGCATAGTTGCTACGAGTCACATAAAGTCTTTCAACATTATTTGTTGAAATTTGTCCGGCATGTAAGATTTCAGAGGCTGTAATGGCATGCAAATATTCCTCAAGTTGTGGAACTTTGGTGGTAAGACTTGTCTGTAGATTTTTCAAGAAATGTGGACAGAACAGACAAATTGTCTTCGATTTACACAAAACTAAAATGTAATTTGGTCCCTAGGATTGTTTCTTCGTATATCCTTCATCTTTAAATAACCAATAATTTATATAAAATCGATTATGTATTACAACAAAGTGAAGTTATAATAAATTTATATTTAGAAAGTGCTACAATCAAACTGTAACACTTAAGGAGTCTAAGAGATCCTCACTGTCGACCGAAGCAAACAACATCTGCACGACTGAAATGACTGTCTGCAGGGAAAAAAAATTGTTTAGTACCAATCATTTCATAATTAATGTTAAAATATTATAGTATCGACAATTAGTTTTCCGAGTGCAGGTTTTAATTGCTAAATCTTTATTTTTTTATTTGACAGCAAATGAAAGCTCAACACAATGTATAGGTTAGTAAATGTTTGAATATCTATTAGTCTTAAATTTATTCTACAAGTTCTTTCCATCTGTATACTGTAGTTGATGTCTTTTAACTCCCGTCTCTTTTTGCGGCAATTCAGAAAATAAAATAGAAGTTTTTAGATGTCATGTTCTCGAACAGTGTAAGGTGGATCAGCCCTATATAAGTAATATCACAAAACTGAAAAATAAATTTCGCTAAATTTTCTTGCACTATTTATTTATCTAGTTTGCTAGATACAGCTGATGGCGGAACTGAAAATGTTTGAACGCTACGACGATGGGTCAGACACAAGGAACTCGAACCGCTTTGTGTACAACATTAGCAATCAGTCGGATGATCCATTACACATCATGTATGGTGTGAAGAACAGTGCTTACACACCGGACGAAACTGAACTGAGGCAAACACAAGCAAGTATCATAAAACAACCTTTTATAAGAAGGAGAAACAGGTTCATAAAGTTAAGGTGATTTTTTTTTTTTTTTTTTTTTTGATTTTTTTTTTTTGTTTTTTTTTGTATTTGTAGAAAGACTGTTTCCTTCAAATCACTGAAAAACTCCAACTACGTAAACCATGACTTCATGTTGAAAGCCTAAGAATATCATCATTGGCATGGTGGATTATTTCTCAGCAATCAAATCACTGTACAACTCCAACCACATATTCACTAACTTCGTTACTGAAAGCCTAAGGATATCAGTCTTTGTGTTTTCTTACGCCGTCAATATTTAAAAACACGGCTTTGTTTTTGAAAGAACACCAAATCTTTTAATCATTCTTGACGAAAACAATTTTTGGAACTTGTCTTCTAAAGAACGATTCTTCTACATGTACATTTATAAACTTGTAAATTTGAATTGCCTTTCCCTTCATATGTCTGCGGAGGCACATTTCTTACTTTAGTGGTTTTAATCATCTTATCAGATTACATCCGGCATTTTAGGTTTTAAACATCATCATCCAAAGAACGGGCGACAAATCAATGTAATCTTACATTTAGAAACATTGAATATCGTTTATATTGTGAAAAATCACGTTGTTGTGCGTGCATACGTTTTACTGCATCATTTTTATGCAGATATTTCCCTATGTTTTTGATAAAATAATCTGTAATTAATTAACCACTCAAATGAATAATCTGAATTGATATTAAGTAGTTGGATAATGATTGTGGTTTGCGAAAGTGGTGCTCGTTTGACGTTTGAAAACAAATATCAGCTGTTCGAGAATTAGGAGAAAACTATGATAGTTTTAGAATTGCTTCATGCTCCGTTTTGTTGTGATGGATTAATCACTAAGTTATGTGTGTGCGAGAGAGAGAGAGAGAGAGAGAGAGAGAGAGAGAGAGAGAGAGAGAGAGAGAGAGATTTACATGTACAAAATATCAGTATATATAATTTTATCTGATTGAATTTTGCAGATCAATGCCGACAATGGCCATCTTTCTGAGCAGGAACTGGAAGTGGTAACGAAAGATTACAATGAAGAAGTAACTGAAATTACAGGTTTCGCAGTGTACATCGACCACCTTCAGACTGTTTTTCATGCATTCTACCAGGACCTGAAGACAGCTATATGGATTATGGTTTACATTCTTCTAGTCTTTGCCTATTTTGGTTATTTCGGATATGCAATGTACCATGAGTTTGGTGATGAAGGGTCGATCCGCCTGGTGGTTGTTACGATTCTTGCCTCTATATATGTCGTGTACCAACTTATCATAAAAAACTGTAAAATTCCAATTTTCTTGATCTGCGAAGGGGAGAATGCGGATAAAATTGGCGTATGGTAGGCTATTTTATCCTTTATTTTTTGCGGGACGTTTTTCTATTTTATCCTTGAGCTTTAAAAGCAGTAAATCTATGGACCTAAATGGGTTGAAGACAATTATAAGTATATTATAAAATCTTGAAAGGGATTTTAAGAATGTATCGCAACTTTAGATGTATTGTGAATGAAAATATAAATAGCCTTGTTAGCAAAAGCATTGCACGAATAAATTTTGTGTTTGTTATATTTAATTTCGGCAACTATGTATGTATTAGTGATTTGTATTTCTAGTGGAGTAGTGATCAAACCATAATTGTGCGTGACAAGCACGTACAAAATACAAAGTGCTACATTAGAAGGCCAAAGTTGCCTCCCTTTAAATTACATATCATAAATATGTTTTCGTTGCCAAATTCAGTATATAAGATAAATTTGTGTAGAATCAATTTTGCTGACATAAAATGTCTATTCACAGAGCGTACGTTTGTGATAATTCCTCCGTAAACTAATAAAGAGGATATGGCGCTGGTTGGTTTGATTTTAAAATACGAATTTATATCTCCATTAAAGACAAAATTTCAATACTAAACTAACAGTATCTTAGCAAGTACATTTTGTTGTTGTGCATTAATGTAATTATTTCTTGATTGATTTCAATAAAAAGAATAAAATATGAAACTTTGATCCTGAATAGGATTCACCGGATTATCGTCATCGCACTTTCCTTGTTTATGGTCATTTACATTATCGTCGCAATTGCCATCAAATCGCCAAGGAACCTTATTTCTGCAGCTGGAATAGTGTTCTACGTTCTGGTTTTCTACATCTTCTCAAAATATCCAGCACGGGTGAGTACCACATTAATAGATAATTGTTTAAATAGTACTAAAGCTGAAGATTAGACCCATGACCCTTATTCTATAAACTTTCTATATAGCTCAACATTCAACTTCAAGCTCAAATTTAACAAATTTACTTTTGTAACTTTGCATAGAAAAGAACTCGAATAGTATGATTTAGTGATTTTTGGAACTTTTTTCTTCTACAAGAATGTTGACCTCCAACTATACTGATACACTCATTATTTCATTTTTCAGTTTTGAATTTAGGCTTAAAACTGATATTCGTGCTCAAATATTTTTGTAAACAACAGGCTTCTGGTCTAGTCCCAGAATAATTTGTCAAATGTGATATTCCTTCGCTACTTCTGGCTTTTATGATCTTAATATTTTCTCTAATTTGTTCCTGGTCAAAAACGTTTTCTCTAGCCATGTGCACATTAAAGATCGGTCAGTACGTGACATCGTAGCAAATGATGTTATAACTCGGGCATAATCAAATATCGAATAAATCAATTATATATAAATTAAAAAGCTTTTCGTAATCAACAAGAACAAGATGAACAAAATAAACGTATTTGATCGGCACATACAAGTCATATATCTAAAATTGCCTAATCACCAAATCGCACGCCTGGAAGCAGCTGGAACTAGTCCGTTCAATCTAAGAATATTATTATAAAATGTGACCTTGCAGGTTAACTGGCGGCCGGTGTTCTGGGGTTTGACTCTGCAGTTTATCTTTGCCCTTCTAATCCTGCGTTGGAATGTAGGATACGATATATTCCAATGGCTGGGAGACCGGGTACAGGAGTTCCTAGCCCATGCAGACCGTGGATCTGAGTTCCTCTTTGGAAAGAATACATACGAGCACCACTTCTTTGCCTTTAAGGTATGTTCAGTAGTTGAAAAATGTCTTAGATTTTCGAGGCTTGGATAGCAAAAAAAACTATTCAAAACGTTTAGTTGAAAATGTAATCTTTACAAAATACACTAATTTTCTACCGTAAAGCAATAAAAAAAGGTACAGGAGATTTTGATAAAGTCGGACCCTTCTATTACCCCGATGTTATCTTGCTGATCGCTGTAATATAAGTCATTTATGTAATACGACGTAATGACACGATACTTCTCCAGCAAAATATCAAAACTTTGAGGAGGATTCATTAAATGCCACATAAATAATGCCATGTGTCAATAAATATATCGATATTGTTTAATTCTTTGCAGGTCTTGCCGGTCATCGTTTTCTTCAGCAGTATAGTATCAATTTTATATTATCTAGGAGTGATGCAGCTCATCATTCGGAATCTCGCGCGTTTTATGGCATGGATCATGGAAACATCGCCAGCGGAATCTCTCAATGCCGCAGGGAACATTTTCATAGGGCAAGTGAGTCCAAGTGTCAGCCAATCGTATTATCCATATAATAAATATATGTCACGTGACATATTTGGTGAAATACTAACTCTTTGGATTCAATTCTTTCTTTGTCTCTACGCATGTAATTGTATCAGTGTTGTATCCCCAAAGCGATGCACAAGATTCAATTAACAATTCAAGTAATAATTGGTAAAGAAACTTTCCTAGGTTATATATTCTTTTGATAATATATTTCTATGCACTCTTTGTTAAGCTTATCTCATGGAGATATTATTATGACATTTCTTATTTAATCACACACCGCAAGAATCATTCACTAAGAATCATTCACGGAAACGCATTGTTGTGCTTCTTTGTGAAGAGACCTTTACATTATTTATTTCAGAACACAATAAAGCATCATTCTCACTCGTCGATTTACTGTAATCCAGACTAAAACTATATCCACATAATTAAGCATTTTCGAGAAGTATCCTAGAACCTGTGTGATTCTGATCGGTATTGAAACTACAGAAATTTGACTTGTATGTCTAAAAAGTAAATTTTGATTTAACTATGCTTCTTATTTGAGAATCTTGGGGTGAAGTCATCCAGAATAATTGAAGTTTCTCATATTATGTTAAGGAATATGAACATAAAAGTATGTTTTTAGACCATTAAGAGGGTGACTTTCTTTGTATCTTTGTACTTGGTCCAAGGAAAAATGTACAAAATGGTCTAATATTTCCCATTTATGTAGACCACCAGCCACATTATGCCGCCTCTTTGTTTCCAGCTTTCTAAAGCACCAGATGTCTTCGTAAAAGACTCCACTGTATAACGATATGAACTTATTTAGCCAGGGTTCAAATGTCACACACAAAACAATATCAGTAACTATTTATCGAAAATATCGAAAATGTCACTATATATTCACCGTAACAAAGAATGTTATTGTTAGGGGGTGTCGTGTTCTTGCCCCTCTGTTAATTGATTTGGCGATCGTTATCTAGAGGATGACCTCCCTCGATGTTATTGCCCAGTGTGAGTGGGTAGATAGAACATTGACAGAGACCTGAGCGAGACTATTGAGAAGAAATAAACAAATACGAGTCCCCTTAAACAATAAAAATAAAATAAATTTTAATTAATTAATACATAAACTAAAATTGCAATTTCAATCCAACAGATTTACATTAATGGAATTTAATAGCAGTGTTCAATTTACGGATTCGTTCATCATAGTAACGAGTGGTGACTTGCATCACCTGGCGTCGTTCCTCTATTGACTTTGTGCATTCCACGTCTAGCGTGTATGCTTGGTTCTTCCTCTGACCCTTCTATTCCGAACTCTCTATTTGCGGACTTTCCTCTTGGACTGTCCTCATCGGGTTCTCGGGGAGGGATATAGAAAGCTGTTCCCTTAAATGGCAAGATTACGACTAAAGCTCTATGTGTTTCACCACCTATCCGTATATATAAAATTCTCTTACTTTCGATATTCAGAAACGTAATAGCTATCCACACTGCGTAAATTCTGACATAAGATGACCTTAACGATTAACGGTCCTTACAAATTTACTGTATTTGAGGTAAGGTACATTCGTTATCTCTAGTACAAATGACTATTTCTATATACGTCCAAGTCTGACCTTAATTAAACAGATCATCGCTCTTGCTTCCCGCCTGACTAGAAATTAATACGTGCAGTGTATACAACAACGTTGCCGTATATATCTGCATACGTTACTATACGACTTCTTACACCTAGCTAGTCAGTTCCGATCAATAAGATAAATGCTCGATTACTATTGCATAGGATTCACCAAATTCTAGCTTACAGTAACTAATAACCTGGAAGATCATTTAAGCATTACAAAATCATATATAAATATGCAAGTATCATTACCTCACGATAAACAGTATCATTCTACAGACAAAGGAAATTACTTCATATAACCATAAGAAATGCTACACATTTGAATATTTGGATTAATTCATAAATCCCTATGAAATACTTCACATTTGAATATTTGGATTACATCATAAATCCCTATGAAATACTATACATTTGAATATATGGATTACATCATAAATCTCTATGAAATACTACACATTTGAATATTTGGATTACATGCAATCCGTCAATTCTATCAATGAACTAATAACTGTAAAAATTAAAGAAATAAATTGTGTACAACTCTAGCATATCAACAGGTTTCTGCGAAATTTAATAAATGATATATAGCATAGATCATAAGCATATCAAACACATCTGCATAAAACCAAACAAATAAAATAGAAAATTACATGGAAATTAAAATTGCATACCTTAATGTTGTTTCTTTTCCACACAATCTTGCGTCCTAGCACTATAGCCTGTCTTTTCCTGTTAGCGAGGGAAAACACTATTCTTTTAGGTTTCCCACGGAGTCAATCTGTCTTCTCTCAAGCCAAATTTCTGACTAAAGAATTTTGATTAAGGTCGGTAAATTTAAACTCCCATAACTTCCAAAGTGTACGCCTTAATTTTAATTGACCAATCGAAAGCAACTGTTCCTAAATTTTCCCCAGATTCTGACAGCCTAGAGTACGATGCGATCGACTTTCCTTTGAAGATCAATTATTTCACATGCGGTCCTTTACAACAGATACGGTCGGTAGTTCTAACGTACTCTCTGCCAAGATACCGTTACGATGACTGGGTCAATTCCACTGAGCCTTAACGTAGGCCCTTTAATGTTTCAGAGATGAAATAAGGGAAATATCAAAGTGACTTTCCTCAAAGACTTTTCTGGCTTGACTAAGATAAAATTTTAATGCACAATTTATTCAACTTGAAGATTCAGTACTTCTTCAAAATTCGACACATTACAGTCGTGCTATACGTAATTTAACATCCACGATTAGTAATATAAGTAACATCCAACAAAACTCAACGAACTACATTTTTTTATGTAAATCTTACCTGACCAATTTCTAATTTTGTTACAAAGTTTGCTTCCTTCTTAAGTTGAATCACACTCTTTTTTTGCTGTAAGTGTATTCTCATTCCGTAACTACAATAATCTTCATACGGACAAGCAAATTCGATATTATAATCTTATATTTACGCAAAAATTTTATATATATATATATATATATATATATATATATATATATATATATATATATATATATATATATATATATATATATATATAAGGTA
>JAECUM010028571.1:30000-43191 GCA_016617855.1 Megalonaias nervosa | reverse complement strand
TATATATATATATATATATATATATATATATATATATATATGCAAATACATGGCTTACACCAAATACTACTGCTGCATAAAGAGTAAATGGCTCAGGCATATTGCGTGATAGGTACGATTTGCAGCGAGGCTAATCTGAAAACGTGTATGTATGTGTTATCGGTAAATATTTATTCACAACATATACAACAACAGAACAGTTGTTTTAAAAAATACCAAATTGCTGATACCATGTTTATGTAATTGAAATATTTTCGCTGAACGTTTACTCATGTATGCAGTTGGTTTGCAGGCTATGAATTTAATTCTTGCTCAGTGTATCTTTATATTCAGTGGTATTACTTTTATCAAATTAATCTCATTTTGAAAGTAATTGGAAATTAATTCTGACAAACTTACAAGGGTACGGTAGACTAGCAAGAACGTTTTTCGCTTTGTTTTTTTAAAAACCAGTCATAATTGAAATATTTTGAACTTTTGCAAAACAATACGTGTAAAAAGGTGGATGACAACATATTCCAAGGTGTCATGATTCGATTCAACCACAACATGCAGGTATTACAGGAGGGCCTATATTTTGAATTGATTCACTGATTAAATGATATATATTTTATCCGTTTGTCGGAAAATACAATACAAATTGGCTGTGATACCGGTATATGTAGAGTACATCTGAAAAAAACATGGCAACCACGGAACCTGATGCATAGGTTCAAGGGCAACTGATTAATACGCTTCCGTTATGCACTGTTAATTCTGTTTCTATGCCGAGTGTATATATGAGCAATAGACGGGTACATATAGGGTAAGGAGTTACCCTGGAGCATGACGCATGAGCGATGTTGAGTTAGAAATGAAAGTTTCCTGTTGAACAATGAAATGTTCCACAGAGAAGAGTGTGCATCATAGCAAACGTGGATAGAATTATATTAACATATATAGAAGTTAGAGTCTAAACCCGGACCTCCTCCACCACTCCCCAAGTGGGATAGGACACATTATTTAAAAACGATTCGTCACTCCCCAAACATTACATATTGCAAGTTTCATCGAAATCCTGCAAATATGTTTAACTATTTGCTTGTAGTAAAGCTATAACATCAAACTGACAGTTCAACCGACAGCACCTATGCCACTGGCACCAGTATCACTACTTCTCACATTTGTGTATTGTAGGAAACCTATACCGACTATGTGATAAATCAATATATATGTGCAATTGGATGTGCATATTATACTTCAAAATGAAATATTAAATGAAATACCTTCCATACCTTAATGTCAAAGCTGATTTGATGGTTTGAGTAAACTATCATCCATATATTGTTAAAAGACGTTTGCCGCAAAAACAAAACAAAAGCATGTATACAGATTGGAATACTTTTCAATGGCTTAACTATCAAGTTCGTTATAAGAACCGTGGCCTCCTTTGAAACTTTCCTTGAAACGAATGCACTATTCCAGCATTAACTGTGTGGTATAGTTACTGCTATCCAATGACCGCTGCAGTCGTTCCTTGAAGGTGGAAAGGAAATATTGTGATCAATCATCATACAGAAAGCAAAAGCAAAAATAAACAATCATAACAACTTGTATTTAACACATTTGCAGCTGCTACATTTTGGAACCAAGTGCGAAAATGTTGGTGGATAAAGAGATTGCAAAATTAAGACATTATCCAGTCTTACGGCGGACGGATGTCTCCATCGAATTGTGACAAACGAAACTGTTGAAATACGATGGTTAACGTTGTAATATCCACGCAAAAAATATTACAAGAAAAATTTAACAAGAGAGTGAACACAGTTGTGTAAATTTTAGACTTTGAGATTAAGAGGACTTGGTTAATGTCAAAATCAGTTTGGACCTTAGAACTATCGTAACCATAAGTGATTATTTAAAATTAAGCTCAAGAAACTAATGCGGGGATCATTAAATAATGATTTGTGGGTGATAACAATTTGAAGAGACATTTTCCTGTGCTGTTAAGTTTCGAAGGTTCCGAAAGTACAGCTGATTAGGCGCGCATTATCGTGAACTTCGACAGATCGAAAAGGTGACTTATTATAGGTAATAAGGACATAACGATTGATGGTAAATGAGTAAATAAATCTGAAGGAACTGCTGGAAAAGGACAGAATTTGCAATATTTACAGGATACTCTATACAGGTGAAGAAAGAGATACCTCATTACAAATTTCTTCCGACAATGATGAAGAATATCCCGAAAGAGTTCCTAAACTTAAGTCCCATCTGCTGTCAGAACATCAGCACAAGGTTTAATAATATTTGTTTTCCTCCGTGCACTGTACAGAATCGAGATTGTGCCAAATTTTGTTACCTTTTTGATTGAAAAAAAAATATTCTTTTTTTTAATTTTATTGTTGAACAATAAAGAAATGTAGAGAGTGATAGCTTCAATTTGTTTTAATTTGCCATCTTACGTTCGACATTCTCTCATCCTAATCACTTAATAATGTTTGAAACTTTCTATAAAGCATTTGCTCTTAATGTCATAATATTCAGAGTCCTTAATTGCCGTTGGAAGACGTCTTTAAACGAAACCCTTCAAATAGTAATAGATTCATTCAGATGGCTAGGACAATGTCTAGCAATCGGATGCAACTTTCAAAAGCGAGCCGTCTTGAGGAAGAGAAGATAATGATAATAGTCACGGGAGATTAATTGAAGTGTAAATGATTCAAGGAAAGAATTTATCAATTGATGAGATAATTAAGCATACCAGGAAGTTAAAATTAGAATCTACAAGAGGCAAAACATTTTTACTGCCAGACGATAACAGTAAAATTATACAGACCGTTAGTTACACAGCAAGCGAACGAACACCCCTCGAATAAATATGAAAAGTCAATATTTTTCGTCGTATGAGTGTGTATATTTAAGTGTGTGTTATAAATGAATGATAATGGACAAATGAAGTTGGAATAAGGAAAATAAGAATAAAACTGATTCAGGATACAAAGGAAGAACATAATTCCAGCTATGATTTCTTAGTACTCACACCCACCCCAAAATAAAACTACCATCCCATTCATACAAGGTAGGATGTAAAATAACTTTTATGACAAATAGAATTAAACAATTATCAATAAAAATACCCTATCTAAGATCACTAAGGATCCTCCGCTTATAAAGTTAAAAACTCTACCTTCCTTCAGTAATATTCATACCAGCCGCCACCTTCCTATTTTAAACTAAACGTCCTCCCCATTCACAAAATGTCGGCTGTAAAAGAATCTTAAATTTAGAAAGGAAAATCACATATCAAATAACAATACCGTCTCTATAATGGCAAATCTCTCCAGCCTTATATAATATCCCCACCCAACCAATACCCTCCTTCAAAAAAAGACAAAATTATCCTCCTCATAAATCCTACATATCAAGCAATATAAAATACAATTTAAATACTTTAGCAACAAAACTAACTTCATTATCTCCCTTACTACCATATAATCCCTTTAATAAATTACAAATCTCTACCTTCATCTATCATGTTCATACTCTCTTCACCTCTACTGTTTCAAACAAAACGACCAAGCCACAAAGCCACAAATTACGATTTGGCTTATGTTAGATTCGATTCTTAATTATATATGTATCAGATATGGTTTTTAAACCTCTATCATCATACACCGACCCAATCTTTCCTGAATAATGTCGGCGTTATCGTTACAAGAACTGTATATTTGTCTTAGATTTTAAAATCAGTGCAGAATATGTTAGAAAGCATTATGATTTTAATTCTAAAGCAATCAAAAGAGAACACACACACACACACACACACACACACACAAATACATATATATGTGTGTGTGTGTGTGTGTGTGTGTGTGTGAACTTTGCTGCATGTTTCTTGCGCCGACGTTAACGTCGGCGTATAATTTTGTTGTTGCATCGACAACAAGCTGTAATCTATCAACATCGACTCTCGACAAAACGTGTAATCGTTGTGCAAATCATGAAGTTCAACAGGATAATCAAGATCAACCTCCGCAAAGTAACTAACATCATAACATCTCCGAAACAAATTGTACGACTGAAATCCAATTAAATCCGCTGTACGGCATTGGCTCCGACATCACGTTTTGATATAAGTTGTGTGCGTCAAGATAAATTATATGCTTAGACGGAAGGTCTTTGTTTTGTAACTTGAAATATATTTGTTATTTGTAGCAGCATGTTGTTTCATTATAACGCTGATTCCACCACGGATTCCACGTTCGATAAACTTAAACGTATCAATGTCAGTCAACAGCTCCAGTTTTATTTGACTGAACTTCAATAACGCGTCCCAACTAAGTCCTGGAGCAGAAAAGTACCAACAAGGACCAAGTCCGTAGTTGTTATAACAAACCTGCCTAAAATCACTGAAAACATCAGCGAGTAATAGCGTGTCAGTTATCAAGTACAAATCGTGATAATCACCAAATGTTTTATAACAAAATTCATTACCAGATCCGCTTTGCGTAATTGTAGTCGGAATCTGTAGCATCTTCGATATTTAATGACGAATAAAACTTATATCGGTCAGGCAAACTTGTTTCATCAAGCTTACTCTAATCGTCGAGATACTTGTACCGAAAAACTCCTATTTGTTGTAGCTGCTTTGCTTTTTCTCCGAAATGACTTTCGAGATTATCGAATTTATTACAGCCTTTGACAAGTTCGTCCAACGACGCTGCCAATCTATGAATAAGTCTCAACTTACTTAGCGTGACTGACATATTTTTCAAAGTTGTTTTGGATACACTTTATATTTTTGCCGCTAAGTTTAAGACGCTCACGAACTTGTTTGTCGCCAAAAGCTTCTACGATTATATGCTAATCATATCCCCGAAAGTTATGAAAAACAGCAGGTACAAAATCTGATGCGCTGAAATGTAAATTACATTTCCACGATAATTTCCTGTTACGTGACAGTGATCTTTTACTCGGTCGTCTAATAACTCTTTTTCACAAATATGACAATGTGTTGCTGAAACAAATTATTTTTCTTATTTTGTTGTTAGTCGTTTCATCGCTGTTGTTTTGCAAAGCAGTTTTGTGATTTCATGTACTTCATTGATCAACTGTTGCAAAAGTCACTTGGCAGGATCTGGTCCTCTGTAAATTTTAATCGGCGCTGACAAACTAGGATCAACAGCACAAACAACCTTATGAGCTACCCCGCAGTGAACATGATTTTGTATTTTCATTGTACTTGATCGTTCCGACGCTACGTCGGCGTTAATTGTAGGCGAACCAGCAACTGGCTGTAAGATACATTCGAAATCTGCATAAATAACAAACGGAACTTTCATCGCATGTTTGTAGTTCGTAAACTGCAATATTTTACTTTTTCGCTTGGCATTGATATTCACTGTACGTAAGAACAATATTAGAGATGCTTTGTAAGGTTTCTTTCGATTTACAACCGTGTAAGCAACGATAACAAAAGTGCTTCCTTTCTTTAGATTTGATCTACACTTAATGATCATTGTAAAATAATAAATTCACAGTTTTTTGCGATGCTTTTTCAGATACATATTGCGGGTAAATAATTTGATGCGGTGTTTCATCAACTCCAAATACGTTGATTGAAATATTATTTTCTCGCTCGAACATTGGAATCTGCTGTTCGGCAACAGGAAAATAGAGTCAACTAAAATTCAGCTCGTGGACGTGTTTGAAATAATTTGATGCTTTATCATCATGATTATCAACAGAAGTATTATCGGGGAAACAAAAACCTGTTACTGACATCATGGTTACAAAGATGTCAGAAGAGGACCGAATTCAATTTCACAGAAAATCTGAAAGATAACCAATATCACAAGAATATCATAACAACTTCTTGAACGATTATATTCATGCTGACCAATATAACTTTTCTCAAATTCGCCAATGTTCAGCAGATAAATGCAATACTTTTGTTGATAAGCTGATAAATATTCGAAGTGGATCTTATGCAACAAGTGACAGTCAAGGACAGATAATTTACAGTTTTTCTCCTGATGTTCCACCTTTATCGCTGATGCAGGTAACTTCGTGACAAAAAATATATTATCCGATAAACGTATAGAATCAAGTATCTTCTATCACGATGACACTGACCGATCAATCTGGTCGACAGCTAGATCTCAGCAACGGAACTCTAACCTACTATATGCACTTGAGGTTTGTTGGCTAGTCAACACATTTTATCAGACAGTTTTGTATAACAAGATGAAACAACAAAACCTTTATCGCAGAAAAATCGTAAGAGGATTCTTAAGAAATCTCTTCTCTAAATTTTTGAAAATATACCGGGTATAGCTAACAAAGTATCACGTATCTTGATAGACGCATCTAAAGTTTTTGCTACTGGAGCTTAATCTGCAATAGGTATTGCTGCAGGACAAAAGATAGCTGATAAAATCAAGGTGCAATCTGCACAGCAGATCGCAGCAGTACCAACTGCAGCAGATATAAAGAAAGTTATCTCTGAAATAGCATCAACATCAGAAACTGCACGAGCTATGGTAACAACAACAACAAAAATCGATTATATCCACCAGGCGAAGAAATAATCAGAGAACTTGTAAATAAAACACGACCACGTCCAGACGTGGAAGCATTTTGAGAATTTTGTCGAGCGGTTAACGATATTGTCTAACGATCTTTGATTTTGTCTAACGGCCAACGATTACATAGAACAATTTTGTCAAAGACAATCAAAAAAAGAATGTCTGTCAAAAATGATCTTAACGCTAAGAGATACCATTGTGGACAGCTCGAGTTCTGGCGATAAGCCAAGAAAACTTAATAAAACTTGGACCGACCATGAATCGAAAATTTTTATTAAACAATTCGAGAAGTTTCTAGTGCAAAATAATATAAAAAGGTATGTAACTGGAAAAGAAGGTAAAGTATTATTGGCGATCGCTTCAATTGTACTCTCAAAGAAAAGATCTACAAGCACTTCACAACTAAAACTACTAACAGATACGTTGATGATCTGCTAAAGATTATACAAGATTACAATAACACAAAACATTAGGAATGTCGCACAACGAAGCAGTTCAAATCCAGTACATGCAAATGAAAATATGTACCGTAGATATAAGTTTAGCATAGGAGATAAAGTTAGAATTTCGCTAGTAAAAAAGAAAAATTTGAAAAAGGTTTCGCTCCGAATTAGTCTGAAGAGGTATTTGTGGCTGACAAAATTCTAACAACTATTTCTGTTACTTATAAGCTGAATGATTTAGCAGGAGAAGATGTTATTGGTATCTTTTATGAACAAAAAATTCAAAAGACGGAGCAAGATATATTTGTAATAGAGAAAGTAATAGCTGGGAAAGGTAAAAAAAAAAATTAGTTAAATGGCGCATTTATAGTGATAATTTTAATAGCTGGATTCCCACTAGCATAGCAGTATCAACCAATAAAATCAGAATAAATATTTTCGTATTTCACAAGTACGGATTTACATTTGATAGGTTTAAATAACCACAATAGATATTGTTTTCAATCAACTCTGAGATCCATCAGATTCAAAATTTTAGCAAATATAAAACCAAATTTTATATGTTTTGTCTGCCGGGTATCTTGTTATTCACGGATGGTCTTAACATACTCCATAACACTTGATAACGAAACAAATGTGTTGGAACAACATAGTATATCTGTTGTCAAATACGACAGGGAGACTATTATACTTTGGTGTCATGATTGCATTAATAAGTAAGAACTAGGATATTAAAGCCTGACGCTCTTTAGTTATCGTATCTACAGCTGATTCTATCAAATATTATGTTTGAAAACGCTGATATGCAGATGCCGTCCGCGACATTTTCCATTGATTTTGGGTCAGTTTCAAAATGTTTTCCCGCTGACCATATTGCAGAAAATCTTATTTCCTCACATGTTTCAGCATTTGTTGAAATTGCAACTCTACGATTTTTAAAATTGTAATTTCCAGCATTACTACGATTACCATTTTCTTTGATGAAACAAGGTCCAGATTTTCCAAACGATTATCCGTTCGAATACTGTTCAGATGATCAATCACAAGACCATTCAGAATAAGACCATTCAATGCTTTAAACAAAAAAGATTCGACCTATAATTAACTTGTTTATCATTCATTCCACTGATACTTAATCTAATAGAAACAAATTTATAAATTTTTCCAACAACTATTTTTGTTTCGATATGTCTTATCAAACCTCTGTCGTTTGCTTCGAACTTATCATAGATTGGATGGCTCTGAAACTCATCCTGTAAATCAAGGATTGCGATAATATTATCAGTTGCACTTCCATTCGCATGGTAGACACGCATTCCTTCTGGAAATTCTTCACAAAATAGAGTATATATAAACTCCTTGACAAACATCTCAGTATACTCTGTATCATCTTCTTCTTTTACTTTTATCTTATATCCATCTGGAGTTCTTATCCCAAAAGAAGTACCAGTTTTAAAATTAATAATAACTCCTATCATATTTCCTGCAAAACAATTGTATTTCGGACGAACATAAAATATCTCTTGTTCTCTAATACTTATATATATATATCTTTCTTTTTCTAATCTCTAATTAATATTTAGTATCTGATACTGAATTAGAGAAACAATCGTCAGTAATATATACGATGCTGAAACTTGTGAATATTGCAAGAGAAAGTTTGACTGGTGGAGTAAGAAAACTTGCAATGGCATATTCCGGATTCGACAATTGCTGTAAGTTTGATAATCAAGTTGTTCTAAAAATTGATCATCTATAAATTTGCAGCATCTAATGCAACCCGTTGGGAATAGTGAACTTGACAAACATAAGGGTCTAAAGATACTAACCCAATATCACGTTTTCTTGAAAAAATTGCGTATAGTTGATAACTGGCAAGACGAAGAAGTTGCTGATCCTCATATCACAACAAATTCGAAAAGGGTTTTACCGGGTACCGATCTAAAATCACTTGCTGATGAAATTCATCAAGAAATTTGGAAAAAGATTGAAGAAAAATACTGCGTCAGATTCAGGTTGGAAATCTGAATTTACGTCAGATATTTTGTCTCACACGATTAAATATAGTCCACTCCCAGGTAGCTCTTATGTAAATCTTCCAGCTAAGATAAAAGAAATACAAAAATATCAAAAAATATCAAGAATAACGACGATAGGTGTTTTAAATTGTCGGTTTTATCAGCACTATTTCCTGCTAATGATAATGCTGATACAGTAAATAAGTATTGCGAGCACGTTAGCAAATTAAATTTCAACTCGATCGATTTTCCAGTTACTGAGAATCAGATTCCGAAATTGAGAAACAAAATAATATTTCGATTAACGTATTCGGCTTTGATGATAATATTTGTATTTACCCGCGATACATTAGCGAAAAAGCATCACAAAACACAATAAATGTATTGTTTTATAAAAATCATTACATTTGGATTAAGAACTTCCACGGACTTATTGGTAAGCAATACAGCAGCAGAAAACGAAAAACGTTCTTCTGTTATAAGTGTTTACACGGTTGTTCGTCTGAGAAAATAGCACAACAACATCTCGAGTACTGCACAAATGTCTAAAAGATAACAATGAAAGGCGAAAACGAAACGAGCTTACAGTTTAAGAACTACAATAACAAGATGAAGGATCCGTTTGTAATTTATGCGGATTTCGAAAGTATTTTACAACAAGTAGCAGGAGCTGAGAATAATACTGATAAGTCTTCCACAAGAAAAATTCATAATCACGTTCCTTGAGGAGTAGGGTATACAGTTGTTTGCACTGTTGATAAAACACTATCAAAACCAATCAAAATTTACAGAGGAACAGATCCAGCACTTTGGCTTTTATAGAATATGATCGATGAAGTTAATCGAATCACAAATTTGTTGCGGCAAGAAGTCAGAATGAAACAGCGAACGTTAAAACAGCAAAGTGAGTTTGAATCAGCGGAAATGTGTCATATTTGTGAAACACTGCTCGTACAGGATCGAATTAGAGATCATTGTCATATTACCGGAGAATGCCGCGGACCAGCCCAAGACAAATGTAATTTACACCTCAAAGTGCCTGATTTTATACCTTTTTTCATAATTCAGAGGATATGATGCAAATATTGTCGTAGAAGCATTCGGTAGCGAAGAAATTAAAAATCGCTTGAAACTTCATGATAATATCAAGTGCATTCCGAATATTACATAGACATATCTCTCCATTACTCTTGGCAGATTAAGATTCATCGACAGTTTACCGTTTATGGCAGCTTCTCTTGATGAATTTGTCAGAGATTGTGGTAAACATAGCAATTTGACAGATCATGTTGATGATAAATCTGAGCTGTTGCAACAAAAAGGTGTATTTCCGCACGAGTATCTTGACGATTGGAATCGTTTTGATGAAATATCTTTACCAGATAAAGAAGCGTTTTACTCGGCGCCGAATCTCGAGACTATCTCGGATAGCGAGTACGATTACGCTAAGAAGATCTGGAGCGAATTCAACTGTAAAACATTCGAGATTATTATGATTTATATTTAATGAGAGACGTTTTATTGCTAGGTGATGTTTTTGAAAACTTCAGAAACGTTAGTGTCGACAACTACGGACTTGACCCTGCTTGGTACTATTCAGCACCTGGACTTTTGTGGGACGCGTTGTTTGAAGCACAGAAAAAGAAAACTAGATTTGTTGACTGATCCAGATATGTTCTGCTTTATCGAGAAAAGGAACAAGAGGTGAAATAATGTAATTACAACAAAATACGTGAGAGCTAACAAGTATATGCCAAATTATAATAAGGATCTTCCATCGTCGTACATCATGTACCTCGATGCGAACAAGTTGTAAGGATATATAATGTCGGAACCAATGCCATACGGTGGTTTTAGATGGATATCTGTAAAGCAGTTTCTGAACGAAACAGAACAAATTAACTGGACGATACTGGATATTTCATAGAGGTTGATCTTGACTATCATCTTGAGCTTCACGATCTGCACAACGACGATCCCTTTTGTCCAGAGTCGATGATTATTGATTACTGTTTATTATCAGCAGAGCAACGGAAATATTCACAAGGAAATAGTAAGGTTCACAAGATAGTTCCAAATCTGCTCGACAAAAAAGATACGTTATCCACTACAAAAATCTAAAGCAAACAATGGATCATGGTATTGTTTTGAAAAACGTTCACCGCTTGCTAAAATTTAACCAGAAAAGTGGATGAAAGATTATATCGATTCTAACATAATAAGAAGAGCAATAACAACAGAATTTGAAAAGAACTTTTTCAAGCTGATGAATAGCAGCGTCTTCAGCAACACAATGGAAAATATCATAAAGCCGGTCAATATCAAGATCGTCAACGACGCTGATCGTCGTAATAAATTAGTTTCATCTGATGATTCCGTGGATGTAAAGAAATTTAACGATAATTTGGTAGCTATTCATAAACGAAAGACAAATTTAAAGTTGAATAACCAAGTATATGTTGGAGCTGAAGTTATTTATTTATCAAAGTGGTTTATGTACGTATTCCATTACAATTTTGTGAGGGTCAAGTGGCCAAATGCTAAACTTTAATTTACCGATACTGATTCGCTGATCTACAAAGTAGAAAGCTGAAGATGTTTACCAGGACATTTACCTTTGTCGGACTATCCAAAAATAACGGATTTTACTGCAATATTAACAAGAAAGTAATTGGAAAGTTTAAAGATGAAACAAACTTTCTTCCGTTAGCAGAATGTGTTGGATTGAGAAGTAAAATGTATTGCCTGATACTTGCTGGTAAAAGGGTTACGAAACGGGTCAAAGGATAAAGAAAAAGGTTGTAAATAAAACGTTGGGATCTGATGATTATAAATCCGCATTCGATGGATCTGTCAGCCATGTCAGAATGATGGCTATCAGATCGAATCGTCATAAGATTGAAACAGATGTAACTATAACATCGGGGCTCTGTAATTTTGACGATAAACGTTATTGCTCTAATGGGATTAATAAATTTGCGCTGGGACATTATAAAACTGTTGAACTTGGTCTTGGTGGACTCTACTTTTTGGATTGGCTTCTATCTGGAGAGTAAAAGAATCTGACATTTTATCTGACGTTTTATCTGACGTTTGATTATGATAATTGTATCTAACATTTTAGAATATCTGCTAGTAGTAAGGAATAAAGGCGTGTTTCTGGATCAAAGAACCTATTTTTCGCGACAAATACATTTTTCACACCAGAGGTTCCCAGTATCCTTAAGTTCGGATGCGAGCTACCCGTCGCCTCGACGATAAAATTTCGTAGGTCAAGAGGTCGGTGGGCTGGGATTTGGAAACCTTGAAAGTTTGTATTTGTTACGTGAAAAATAGGGTCTTTGAGCCAAAAAGCGCCTTTTATCTTACTACTGAGTGCTCGAACGGGATCTTGCATGGCCGCTGCTTTCGACCTGTCTGTGGAAGTGAGCGAGAGAATAACCATTCGTTGAATGCCGACATATGGTAATCTAACTTTGGCGACAACACCTAGTTATGTCATGAGGACCATAGAACCATTTGATCTGAACTGAAGATAGTTCGGGTCGACGGTTAGGACATGTAACCTTCTCACACTGCAAGAGTGAAGCTAAAGCTATTATTCAACATGTTTTGTATGATAGTAAATTTAGCAAAGTGTGGCCTAAAGACTCGAATTTATTTGCGTTGAACCATGTTAGAACCCAGGACAGATTCAAGTTTTGAAAGAAAGTGAAGGATTTTGGTCGATTGAGATCTAAATTGGCTAAAAGATCCCATAGATCTCCATCAAGCCCGATAGGATCCCGGAATGTGTCAGACATTGTGGAGCGGTAGCATTTAATAGTAGTTGGTGCTAAATGTTTCTCCTAGAAGAGCAAGAGAAAAAAATCGGCCGGTTGATATGGCACCAGCCACTTTCCCTCATAAACCGTCAGAGCGGAAGGCCTTCTTGCTCTTTAGATTCTCTCCACAATTGAAGGTTTAAATTAAAGGCTGTCCAAACAAGAACCAAGCGTGAAAAAGACAGTCCGGTCATGGACTGAACATAGATGATCGTGGTTGCATAAGACGATTGGAGTTTGCCAGAATCTTCCTGGGCAGATCTATCGCAAGCTCAAGTAGATCAGTAACCCAGGAGTTGTCCCATCTGAAAGAGGCTATAAGAGCCATCTTGCACAA